>JAPMOQ010004242.1:1500389-1625630 GCA_026543055.1 Argiope trifasciata
GATCATACAATATTGTCGCATTGTACATATTGATCATACAATATTGTACAATATTGTCGCATTGTACATATTGGTCATACAATATTGTCACATTGTACATATTGGCCATACAATATTGTACAATATTGTCGCATTGCACATATTGATCATACAATATTGTACAATATTTGTATGCTACTGGTCTAGGAAGAGCACATCTTCCCCGTTATTTGGTCGTCTAGGATTCAAGTCCTGCGTCGAAGTCGTTGCGCAAGAGAGTGTTCGAATGTACTCTTCATATGAGACTCCAGCTCCGGGGCCTTTACCTTCAGACGCTATTGCACAGACTCGGCTGAAATCTCCGACTTTGTCAGTGGGCTTGTATATGCCAAGTGCATAAGTAAAAATCATTTTAGATATTGATAGGAAATATTTCAAAATATGTATCTACATTTTTTTTCTTCACAATATTCTGTTTTACAAAATTTTTTACTATTTTTGTTTATTTAACTGGTTGGCACCTGGCGAATTGCTGCAGGAGAAAAAAATAATTTTAGAAATATCGTTTGGAGTTTGAAATAACTGTCTTGTTTTATTAGGAACTAGCCGCCTTTGGCAACCAGCTGGTTCGCCATGAGTAATGCGTTCTAAAATTTCCAATTAAATCATATATTCATTAGTCAAAATTTAAGAAATAGTTAAAGTTAAAAGATTCAGTTATTAGTAGTTAAAGAGTCGGTAACTTTATTCGGAAAAAACTTTGAGTTTAGTGCTCTAATAATTTATCGATTATGCTTCCAAAGTATTAAAAATGTTTTTTTCGGTGATATTACCAAAATGTTAAATATGTTTTTTAAAGAAAGCGAAAAAGAGAAAAAATTATTGAATTAATGATACAGATATTGCAAACGATTACATAAATATGCCATTAAATCGGAATTTCAATGCAGTCCCTGTCTAAATTCAATCAGGTTTACTGTAAATAAAGATAATTTATGGAATTAATGATATAGATATTGCAAACGATTTCTTAGAATCCTTAGCCGTGCATTTTTAAAAGAAAATATCGCATTTCACATTTATTTTATTTTATCCAGTCACGTGCTAAAAGCTGCATTTCTTTAGATTTAATTTGCGATAATCGTTGTTTTTTTATTTGATCTTCCGTCAACGTTTTCTTTTATTTTATCCAGTCACGCGCTAAAAAAACATAGTCAAAATATTTCTTTAAAAACTCGTTAAAAATAGGAGCTTGAGTTATACATTAAAACA
Organism: Argiope trifasciata; assembly: GCA_026543055.1. NCBI lineage: Eukaryota > Metazoa > Arthropoda > Arachnida > Araneae > Araneidae > Argiope > Argiope trifasciata. Next base: position 1,501,641 of record JAPMOQ010004242.1, read on the forward strand.
CTGATACCATTAAAAAGCTAATTTTTTTATCTTTAAATTGATGTTAAAATCATGTTTGTCCGATAATATTTTCGGAAGTTATAGCGGAAAAACGTCGAAATTTTGCTTAATTTTTAATTAATTCAAATTCTAATTAAAAATTCGAAAAAAGGTCTCCGAGGTGCACATTCCCGACCCCCAAGGTATACATGTACCGAATTTGGTAACTGTAGGTCCAATGGTCTGGCCTGTAGAGCGCCAACACACACACACACATTGAGCTTTATTATAAGTATAAAGCCATTCATAAACATTACACTTCAATGTTTAATCCTTTGCAATCGGATTAGTAATTTCGATGCATAATTATTCACCTAATACAAGAACTCTGGTTGTTTGTTTTTTTTACTTAAAATTAACGTAATAGTTTTAAGTTGAATTTCCCTGAAAAATTAATTACATCTTATTACACTGGAAAAAAATATCTACAATCAGAATTTTTTTAAATGCATCACCGTTTTGAATTGGTAAGTCACGGGCATCATCCGAGTGTAAAGCATTAAAATAGTCTATTCAAAGATTTTTAATCCATGAATACCTTATGAATTCTTGGTTTATTCAATAAAAAAATTATTTATTATTAAAGCGATTTACCCAATTTTAACCATCCACGTCATTCATTCATGATAGCTTTGACATTAAATGCTTATAAGTGACAAAATAAAAATACTCAAGTATGGATTTTTTAAAAATGCACATATTGAAAACTATACGAAAGCAAAAATATTGAAATTCCTAAATAAAACAAAGAAGACTTCAGTTTTGTTTCATATAAAAAGAATTTTATGATGTAATAAAAGTTAAAAAAAATTCAGAAGTTAAAAAAATTTGTAATTTAGATTTTAAATAATACATTACTTTAATAAAGATCAGTTTTAGCTTCAAAAATCTGATTTTTTTTACAGAAATGAGTAAAATACTGGAAATTCTAAAAATAAATAAGATACATCATACCTAATTTCCTTTAAAAAATGTTTTTTTCGTTTTCTTAATGCAAGAAATAAAATACAAGCCCTAAAACTTCGGCAAACCTTAATCCTTCTTCCTTAAGGTGGCAATAACCAATCAAATCAACAACAGCATGGAAAGAAAGTGATGATGCCTAATGTAGTCGGGAAGATCTGCTCATATCACTTCAACCACACATGATAGACATAACTACGCATGTTAACTATACATTCATTTGCAGAGGCGTCACATTCTTTAATCTTGCAAAAAAATGCTGAATGGATTCCAAAATTAAATAAATGCGCGCACTTGAACTTGAAAGGATATCATTAATATGTGAAAAATTCCGATCCAATTTAACAAACAAAAATTTATTGATTTGAGTTCTGTGCTTTTAAACATTACTTGGAGTGAAAACTTTTTATAAACTTTTATAAAACACTTACAAATTTGAACCCAAATTTTTATTGGATTGCAACAGAAGATATTGTTTAATATGTTAACAAAGTTTTTTCAAAACATCAATTATCAGGAAACTGGTTGGAATTTTCGTTTTATCCGACTCTTTCCACCATGATTTAAAAATAGAACGTGAACGAATTACTGCGACCATTCAAAGTTCGTTTCTGCTCTAATCTATACCATTGCTATTTTGTCAAAATATTGTGTATCAAAGCCCAAATGAAGCAAAACACACGAATTTTTGATGCAACAATTGGAATCACTAGTGCAGTGTTGCATTTTATAGAAATATATAGCAACGTAAACTCAGCATCTTTTTAAAAGCATATAGCTCAGCAATGCAAATGTTTATTATTAATGAAGTGTTATGACAGATTTATTCACCACTTAGAATATGTTACATCCATAATCGAAAAAGCAATACTAACACATTCTTTTAAATTGTGTAAACTATATGAGTAAAACATTGGCATAATGAGAATAATTTTAAATTGATATTCAACTAATTTGATCCCATCAAGATTTACATAAAATGATTGTATCAAATAAATGACAATAGCAGGGGGTTTTCTTTCTCATCATCTAAATTTTTTTTCAACATGTATAGATTGATTACAATTAAAAAACTGAATGTTATAGCCAAAAATATTTAATAATTTGAATCGATCAAAACTTTCGTGAAACATGATGACTGTTAAATAGCAAATAAGATGCAATTTCAAATTAAATTTAAATTGAATTGAATTAAGTTTACTTGTGACTTACAATCTTCTAATTTGAATAGAAATGATTGATGAAAGGTAAAAAATATTTTATTTACAAAACTGAATATGCCATTAATTATAAGTTTTTTCCATTCAAGCATATATTTTTATTTAGCTAGGAGTTTTCAAATAGCTCTGATGAAGTTCACTGCCGTAACACAATCGCATTGGTTTAAGATATGGCACGATATTCCACGATGTTGTCTGATATTTTAAGTACCGGGAAAGATAGTGAATATATTGTAACAATGTTAAGCAGTGTTGTGCTGAAAAAGAACGCTAACGTTGTAAGGAAATCATTTTGTTCGGATTTTTATCCTTATAACTACATTGATTGAAAAAAAAATCCCAACACCAAGAAAAAATTATTGTACAGTAATGAAATTTTAGGAATACATTTGTCTAGGTAACATATTTAATTGATTGAAGTTTCAAGATCACAGGTAGAGCCATTTCAAATGTGAAATGTTGGTACATTAGTAACCGGTATAACCGCCAGAATTTTGAATACAAGCATGCAAACGTGCATGCATTGTGTCGTACAGGTGTCGGATATCAGTTTGTGGGATGGAGTTCCATGCCTGTTGCACTTGGGCGGTCAATGCAGGGACGGTTAATGCTGGTTGTGGATGACGTTGGAGTTGTCGTCCAATGATGTCCCATACGGGCTCGATTGGAGAAAGATCTGGTGATCTAGCAGGCCAAGGCAACATGTCGACACTCTGTAGAGCATGTTGGGTTACAACAGTGGTATGAGGGCGAGCGTTATCTTGTTGGAAAACACCCCCTTGAATGCTGTTCATGAATGGCAGCACAACAGGTTGTATCACTAGACTGACGTACAAATTTGCAATCAGGGTGCGTGGGATAACCATAAGAATGCTCCTGCTGTCATACGAAATTGCTCCCCAAACCATAACTCCAGGAGTAGGCCCTGTGTGTCTAGGCCGCAGACAGGTCACTAGCAGGCGTTCCCCTGGCCTCCTTCTAACCAACAAACGGCTATCACTGCGACCAAGGCAGAACCGGCTTTCATCAGAAAACACAACAGATCTCCACTCCGTCCTCCAATGAGCTCTAGCTTGATACCACACACGTCGCAAACGGCAGTGGTTTGGAATCAGTGGAATGCGCTGTACCGGGCGTCTGGCTCGGAGCTGTCCTTGAAGTAACCGATTTGTAACAGTTCGTTGTGTCACTGTGGTCCCAACTGCAGCTCGAATTTCAGCTGCAGACGCAGTACGATTAGCCACAGCCATACGCCGAATACGACGGTCTTCCCTCTCAGTAGTACCACGTGGCCGCCCGGAACCTGGTCTTCTTGAGGCAGTACCTTTCCTTGACCACTGCCGCCAATACTCATGCACAGTGGATACATTGCTGCCAAGTCTTTCAGCAATATCGCGGAAAGAAAACCCACCGTCTCGTAGCCCTACAACACGACCTCGTTCAAACTCAGTGAGCTGTTGATAATGGCTTCTTCGTCTTCCCAGAGACATTCTTGACTAACATTAACCCGCTACGTCAAATCTCAACTGTAAATAACGATCACGAACCTTACAGCGCTTATTTAAAGCAAACCTCATTTGCGGGTTCATAGTGTCGCTATTAGCGCCACACTTACGCGCGTAGCTCGAAATTTGAATCGACGTCATCTTTCAGATGTATAAACACGCCTACCTAATTTCGTTTATCTAGCACAGCTCCTTCCTAGTGTTGGGATTTTTTTTTCCATCAGTGTATTATCAAGTGGTGAATTATCACTTTCTGGATTCCACTCTTTACAAAATTCCGTACTGCTGGCAGGGAAAGTTATCTTTTATCTCTGGTGTTTATCTTTCATATATGTAATAACAACCAATTTATGCATCCTGAGTAGCTCATCCCAATTTTCAGCTGTCGTGGAAGGAGGTCATTTAGGGTGTGAGAAAAGTAGTGTCATTCATATAAGATCCTAATATTAATCCTCATCATTGGATTATCTTCAATTGCTGTAAAAAGATTGACTAAGAGTTTCGAAACAACTTTAAAAATCAGTTATTCGCTGATAAAAAGATACCATTTTCTCAGAAGCAATTGGAATGAAATAGAAAATTGCATTAATCAAATTTAGTCAATATAATCTAGTTAATGCAATAAAAAAGGGCATTAATTAAGTTTAAAATCCTATGTGATTATTATTTGTTTTAACATATTTCACGAAATATTTTACTTTTCACACATCAGTAAGTTTAAAGACATTAGTAATAGATTACTCCTTCATCATCGCATATATAAATAGCTATTAGTGAAAATCTTATTTAAAGCAAAAAATATTAAATATTCAGGTCTATTACAAACACTCACCTGAGTCTTCAAAATACCTTTAAAGTTTTGAATTTCCAAATATATATAGCTACTAGTTAGATCACCAAGTTCAAATTAATTTCGAGTTGTGTAGAAATATGTTAAAAGTGATGAAACTCTTGACTTTATTACAGTAAAGATATTTTATTCTTCAGATTGTAGCATGTAACTAACAGAAATCATTAACTAAAATAACTATACATCAATATTGAACGATAAAAAAGTACTTAAGAACGGTATTCGTAAAAATAAATTCGTATTTTTTAAAAAATAATTTTGAAATTTCAGAAATAACTTTAAAATTATCATTTTTGAAATATTTTTCAGACATAACTACTTCAAAAACAAACTTTAAATATCATTAAAATATACAGGATGCATTCCCCCAAAATTAATGCAGGTTTTTAAAAAATATCTAACGCATGATTATCAAAATGATATCAGTAAAGATTATAACTAACAAAATATGCAAATGAGATGCAAGCAGAGCCGGCCTTCTCTATGAAGAGACTCAGGGGCAAGAAACCATTTAGAACCCTAACTTTTTTTGTAAAGTAAAAAAATAAATAAAATGCAAGCATGAATGCATTGCTTATTTATTTAATGCTTTATTTATCTATTTGTTATTAATTACTTCAGATAATGTAAAATTTTTGATGATTTTTCGATGCTTAGTATAACAAGAGCATGTAAGCGTTATGCGCATATGCTTGACTGAAGATATTCTATATTAATTTTAATTTGTTAAAAATTGAGTAGTTTTTGCTGAATTATCTCGCTCGTTGAAGTCTGAATACAATTTCACTGTCTGAATTGTTTCCTAAACAAAACAAAACAAAACAGATATTCATGACTTTTTGAAATTTAGCATTTCCTCTTTCCTTTTCTAATAATTTTCTTTTTTTAACCGAATCTTGACACCCAGAAGAATATTTCCGTGGCATGGGCATGATTAGATCTAAAAATATTAAAACATTTTGCTGTACGAATTATCAAAGTAATACATAATAAGAGAGGTAAATGCCTTTTATAATATGTTGCACATGCACTAAACTGTAAACTTAGTATATTTGAAAACCCATCGATTATTCCGGTAAAATTTCTTTCTCTCTTCTATCCATCCCACTATTACCTTCAGTACATTATTTCAGCTCTTGTTCATGTTGGGGCCCCTCAACCGTGGGGCCCAGTGCACAGCATCCGTCGCACCTCCCAGATGACCGGCCCTGGATGCAAGAGGTATTTGACATGCAATCGATTCTTCTGCTCCAAAATTCCATCATACTAATATTACTCCATATAATCAATGAAATGTTTGTTATGATGCATCGTTAATTTGATCATCCTGACTAGTTAGAAATCATGTACAAGTAATATAAGTCATTTCTATATAATTTTTTTCATCTTCTGAAGAGAGCTTTATTTCATGATAAATGCATCTTCATTTGAAGAAAAAGAAAATTACGATTAGAAATCAAATAATAGATATATAGGAGAGTGGCATGTTGTTTTTTTAACTGAAGCTGATATCAAATTTGAAATTTGATTTCAGAAAGACTCGACGCTCAGCAAAACTTGGTTTACGGAGAAATTTTGATTCTTCATCTCGATAGTCTATAAAAGTTGAATAATTGCTTTGGAATTCATTTTCTAAGTTGACTAATCTATTGAACGCGGTGTCTCTTTATGAAATTTGCAATTCTTTCCATTATATCCGTGCTTTATTGTGATTGATTTGTATATGTAGACATTCTTCTTCACTCTTTGCGATAAGCTTTTCGTTTGGAAAAAAAATGTATATTAATTAAATTGTTTCAATTTACGTAACTGGGATCATCATTTGCACCTCTTTTTACAAGTGAAAGACAAAGAAAATACAGAGTAACCAAACTTTCTTTTTGAAAATTTATTTTATGACTGAATAAAAATTTTCGTCAGGATGTGAAGGGAACCAACAGATAAATACCTGCACGCAGTATTTTATGAGTTATTGTATAGTTTCCCAATGGTTTTTGTTTAATTTAGATAAATTAATGTCCCGTTTTAAAGTAACAATATTGCTATTTTAGGACAGATCTCGTAATTCTGATGAGTAGTCAAATGACGAGGACGGCATTTGAGCTATCACCCCCTCTCCTAACGTTCACACCATCGAGAGGACGTTTGGCTCGAACGGATTTAACGTGCACCGGACCAGCTTACATGACGCTTCTTCGGTAATGTCGTGAATAGAATATAAACCCATCCGGTTGCAAAACCAAGACCTTACCACCAGGTCAACGCTGCCTTTTAGTTTCACAACGGAGATTAATACAACTAAAAGTATTTCTTCGTTCTGACTCTTCAATAAGACTGACGAAATCGGACACTATAAATATATTACATATTCGTAAACAGAAAGTTTAAAAACATTCTTTATTGGCACACAACTTTAATACAGTAAGCTTCTTCATTTTTGTCTGCAAGTGCTTCGTTGAGGTATAAAAAAACAGTTTCAGTGAAGATGAAGTGTTGAGGCAAGAAATAGAGACCCATGAGATAAGACTTCCCAGCTTCCACGATGAAATCATACTCACGCAGCTGCAACAGATGAGGGTGACTGCAATGCAACACAAAACGACGGTCTTGAGGATAGGGGTTGATGTAGGTGATGCGCTGCCAAAAGAGGATAATGTCGTTTTGAAAGCATAAAAGAAATATTTCCTACAATATACTTTATATAAATATTTCGATATAAATATGCATTCAATGCCAAAAATAGTTAATACTGGATTTTTCATTAATTTTTATTGTAAAAGTGCTTATTAATAAGTGCTTATTACCACTTGATAATAAGTGCTCATTATTAAGGTATACGTAAATATTTTATCCACAGAGTATATTATATTTAAAAAAAAATCAACATTTATTCAAACATGCAGAGCCCTTTTCTTATTTAACATTAATAACTTTTCTAGATATAGATTATTATCAAAACTTGGATCAAATCTGTTGAAGAGTTGACCGCCTGTCGATCTGTACTTTCAAATGCATGAGAGGGTAGAAACTCATAATTTTAAGGATTAAATTAAATTCGCTATCTATTATCAGTTTATCTTGTGAATAGAATTTTAATTTTATATCAAATTTTGGAGTCATTCGGTCCAGCTACATCTAAAATACATATTATCGAAATAGATTAGTTGAAAATGTTGGATTCATGCCAAAGATCTATATTTGTAATTTTCCGCTGATTTCATTTATAAGTTTTGGAGTCTCCCCAACATCCATAATTTTATGCATGGGAGAGGAGAAGATAAAGCCTTAATTGAAAAGTATGCATTTTTTTTTTTCATTTCCTCTGTTTTATATCAAAGATTATTTCTTTTCTAAGAACTTTATAGAATATTCATTATAATTCAGGGTGTTTTAAAAAGATGGACAAAATGACATGGAACATCCGTTATACTACAAGGATCAAAAATCGCATAGGAACAGAGGGTCACAAACGCCTGTAAAGACCGCCAGAGTCGCGAGAGGGCGTTGCTATACAAACAATAGCTGAACAAATGTTTCGTTAGCGTGTGGGCTGGCACTATAGGAGACTGTTTATTTGGTCCGTACATTATTCCAGAAAGATAAGGGTTCCATTTATTTAACATTCTTGCAAGAGGCTCTGCTATAACTATCGAATGATGTTCCGATGCCTATTTGCCGATGCGTTTGATTTCAACACGACGGAACTCCGCCACATTTCAGCACAGAAGTCAAAACGTATCTGAGGGCTACTTTTGCTGTCGGGATTTTTAAAAGCACTTGAGTATGAAACACCTGTTGCAACGCCGGAAGGCTTGGTTGTACGAATTGTTGAGGCAGCAGGATGCGTTTGAGATACATCTGGTGTCTTTGAGAAGGGACGCCGTTCAATGCATCCGGCAAGCCTTAAAGTATTATAATCTCTCTCTATTTAAGGCTATCATACGTAGCGCAGAAATTTCTGCTATTATTTATTGTCGAATGGCAACATTCGCATGTTAAAAATTTTTCGCTTGGATAATTACTGAAAAAAAACCTTATTAGGAATGTTCTAAAAAAGATTCTGTGTCGCCATTTAGTCAGATAAAAGAATATATAAAAGAAATCAAGACACACTTCAAAAACAGGCATAATCATCAGCAGATGTGTAATCAGTAAGACTTCTTAATGGAAATAGACGTTCATATCTTCTAAAATAATTATCTTACAAAAATAGTTTATGTATTATCTTTTAATTAAAAAAATTATCTTTTTAATGATATCTATTTTATTTGAGTTATCTTCCCTTAATTTTAATATTTTTAATTCAATTTCAAACACTTTTTTTTAATATTAGGATTTAAACTCATCCATTAAAACATTCAATCGTGCGTTTTTGTCGATCATTAATTAAGATTTCCACTTTCAATTTTATTTCGAATAAATATAATGCTTAGTTTGCAGCTAACGGATCAAATTGGATTCATGTCTTTCAGTTATATCAAATAATTAGATAAAAAAAATTTAACGCATTCCATATTTATTAGTTAACAGCTTAAAAAGCCAATAAACTAGACGAATAATCTGGTTGCCAATAGCAGCTATTTTAATATAATAATCGTCAAGTGGCCCTTTCAGAAACTTTGGGAGGAGGGCAGCTGATTTGTAAATTTGATTTGAAACGATGATTGTATGTCGTTTTATTATAAAAATAAAATGAATATGCAAAAAAAGTACTTTACTAAACAAACTATTTTAAAAATCATCAAAAATGCCTTACTCTTCCAACTGAGATTTGTAATTTTGTTTTAAAATTTAACATTCTGAAAAACAATTCTTCATTTTAATTTTTGAAATTAAATATTTCTAATTCTTTTCCACCGAGAGAATTTACTTTATTCTTGTATAAAGCAGAAACATTACCAAACTGCATTTCTTCAAATGTCTTTTAAAAGCAATTTAATTTGCAGGGGTTTTATTTATTTATTTTTCATTAAATAAAAATTAGGAAATTTCATTAAAAGGAATTTCGTCGGATCGTCACATCCGTCTTGAATATTGACAAATACGAGCTCGTGCAATTGTATAATGTTGGTAATCGAGTAACGAACTGTGGAAACAGATGAACATCATCTTTACCTTTGCGGTCTCTTTACCAATGGAAAGATGTATTTGAAACGCTTTGGAAATGGACGGTTTTTGGCAGGAAAGGACCAGAAACCAAGACTGAAGGACTTGTTCTAGGGCTTGATTCACCATCGTTATTTGAAAATATCTGGAAAATTGGGATAATTTTATTTGAATTATCTGAAAAATAAAAACTGACAAAGAAATGCATTAAAATGTTTGCCACAGAGAATATAAATACAATTGAATGCTAATGACCCCTTACTTAATTCCTGGAAGGAGGCATCTGATATTCATAGAAAGCTCTTGAACGGCGAATGGTGACAAAATAAACGGTTCGGACGGATGAAGTTGTAGGTCTTTAGAATTACAGCAACATCTCACTAAATTCGTAGCATGCGTGCCTCTGTTCAACAACAGAAAAAAACTATATATATATATATATATATATATATATATACACACACAAAATAATCTAAATAAGAAGGAATACAACAGAATTAAAATTACAAGAAATATAAATGTAATCCGGCCTGAGGACTTTTTCAAGGGTCACCCTTAGGCAAGAATTCAAAATAAGGGATTTTTTCTGTGAGGAATCAGACAGTATCCAATAGTATTGACACCTTCTGACCCGAAAATCTTCCAAAAATTAAAGTAAAAGAGATACACCAATTTAACAGCAAAGACACAAAATAAAGCAACATTAAAAATATCACCAAATAAAGCAAAATATAAAATAAAACTACAGAATCATTTTTAAATTCATATATATTTTAGTAGTAGTGGCTTTAGCGTTCACTAAATACAATGATAGTTTTTAAAAATTTTTGAATTCTAATTTTGTTTGAATCCGAAATAATTTTTAGTTTCGATTCCAATTTTTAGTTTCGTTTTGCTTCGTTTACTAAATTATTTTCATTTAGATTTGTTTTAGAAATAATTTCGAATCAAATTTTAATTTCGATTCCGGCATAATCCGGTTTACCGAAATAATTTAATTTTTGATGATTCTGGAAATTGATTTTGGTTATTTAATGTTTTTATGGTTGATTACTTTACATATATATATATTGTACGACAGGGTGTCAATAATTAACGCAAATAATTTATTTTGAAAAAGAATAATTAAAAAAAATCCTCTCGGCCGCTAGAAGGGAAAGATAGATTCCTTTCATTGTTGTAATTAGGGTTACTAGTATTTTGTTGACTCCAATTATTGAGACGTTTTAGAAATATAATTTTATTCACAATTTAATTAAAGAAATTAAAAATTTGATTTTTACTACGATTTTCACCAAGGTAGAACACGAGTGCATTCCGAAGAGAAGGAAAGAAAATTGCTTTCTTAGAAGCTTCACGCATCAAATACCCGGATGACGAGAGGCACGCTAATTACTTCGCACACAGCCTCGGTGGAGCCTATAATTAACAGATATTTGATATGACATATGATCATGATAGATATATATGATTTATAGGCATTGACTACAGCATATAAGTTACTATCCGGCAATATAACTTGCTTATGTCAGAAAGAATAATAATTAGGGCGGAAAAATCACTTTTCAGCACCCAACTTCTCAGATATTACAGTTATCGAAAAAACTTTCAATGCAAACGTTGTTCTACTTAATGAGGCACTAATTTGGTTGATTAGATTTATTTTTCTATCTTCAAAAGCACGAAAGTTATAACGAAATGAAAATTTAAAACTCTACAACCATTTCCAGCCCCTTTTAGCTAAATGGGCCATTTCCGAATTCGTCCAAAAATATTAATTTCTAATAACACATATTTGAAACTAGCTAAAATCCAAACAAAATCACTGTAGTTATTTTGTTCAGATAACATGGACAAAGCATTAAACACACGCACACATACACTTTCAAAAAAAAGAAAGACATTTAGATCTAGAAACCATTATCGGTTAAGAAGTGAATAAATTTTCTCGCAGTCGAGTCATGAGAAACATTGCAATAGGTAGTCTTCCTTCAGGAATATATCTAAAACCAAACGCATAATATGAAACGGAAATGAAAGTATTGCCAATTTATTACTTTACGACATAATTGCCATTCATGTTTGGGTCATTTGACCAAGCGTTGAATTAGTTTGAACATTGTGGCATCATAGAAACCGCCAGTTGCAAATGAAGCTACTGTCGCATAGTTAAAGAAAGTCATCATCAGAGTTAAATTTACGACCGCCAAGGAACATCTTCTTGGTTCAAATTCATTCATTCATCATTCAGTCAAATGGATGAAAACTTAGGCAGTTGAAAAAACTGCTTGCAATTCCTTGGAATATTGCACAAATAGATAAAGAGGCACGCTCCCACGGCAGTCAATTTTGTGGTACCGATATTTTCACACTTGACAGTAATTTGTTTTGATAAGTAATAATATTTTCATTATTATCATGTATTTTCATTATTATCATATTGTTTTCGCTTGAGGTTTTTGAAGACTGACAATGTGAAAGTATAAAATTGTAGAAACCTCAAAACGTAAAGGCAAAAATATTGATTATTTATCTTTTTTATAAATTAAAGTAAGTTTCACAGTATAGCTTTTGAAATATCTATCGTATGCTAATTTATTTTGGCTTCACAGTATAGTTTTCGAATTATCTATTGTTTGCTGTTAGTTTTTCCTTTGGAAATCACAGTACCATTACCTAACTAGCGCAACGTTTTTTTTTTTTTTTTAATAAACTAAACAAGGTAAAATATTGTTTGTTTAGTCGATAAAAATTGTTGGCTCACGGATAATTTCAATTAATTAAAATAGGGATATTAGAAAATAATTCAGAAGGTTGTCACATTTGTCAATTTATCGCCAACTAGAGTTATAACTTGATTTCCAAATTATACATTCTCTGAATTCTTAAGAATTGTTTTAATTAATTTCAACCATTAAACAGTTTGAACCGATTTGAAACAATCACGAGACTATCAGATTATGCAAGCGTCAATATTTAGAAAAATGATGTGTTTTTTTTCCCATCTTAAAATCGGTCAAGCTCTAAAACTTTGTTTGCATCTAGAAAAACTGAAAATGAAAATTTAAAAAAATGTTATGCATATATACATATACAGAGAGAGAGAGAGACTGAGAAGCTTCGTGAATTCTGTGAAACCGGCTCAAACTGGTTAATGACAAATTAATTAAGACAAATAATAACTTAATAAAACATTATGTTCTCACAAGATAACTTGAAATTTGCAATAGCTTATTTCACTTTTTTGTTATTGTGTTTAAAATTATCTGTGTTATTTATCGTACTTTCATACATTTTGTTCATACCGACAATTTATAAAAAGTATTTGAGAGCTATAAGGCTATTCTAATTTTTAACTAAAATTGTTATGCTTTCAATAAAGCAGAAAAAAGAAAAATTGTATGATTCTTAATATCATCTCCCATCTTAATTTTTTTAAATTTTGCTTTCACTTTACATTTTTACAAGTAAATTTTATAGCTGATCTCTTTTTGAGGTAATAGGAGCAGTGAAAATCATTAGGTCAGTTATTTTCCAAGTTTTTCACAATAAATCAATTTCTAAAATAAATCAATAATCATAAAAGTAAATAATGTAAATATGAAAAAATAGAAGTGCATTATTTTCAGGAAAAAAAATATTATCACCGCTGCACATTATTTGGGTTAATAGCCGAATTTGGTATAGTGCATATATTGTCAACATTCTAAATTACAGATATGAATATTAAAAAAAAATGGTTTTACCTGATTAATAAGGACGATCTCGTCAACTGTCCAGCTACGCAAGACAAGTCTATTCTTTGCAGAGGATACACACAGATGCTCCAAGACTGAAACGGTACTATTTGGTACTTATCTTTATAAATAAATACGTAGAATTCCGTATATCTTCCGGCAGCTTTCGTAGGAGCCTAAGAGAGGAAAAAACGTTTCCTTTTAGGTTTAAATATATATATATTTTAATTATATGGAAGGGCAGGGTATATTATTATAATAAATATCCAATAAAATTCAAAAGAAATATTGCAAGGAAAAAAACAGTTATTCAATTGCGATTTTAAATATTTTGCGACTTAAGGTAATACCCACTATCAAACTCAACTTATAATCTATGCATTCATAGATTATAAGATGAATATATTATTCATCATCATTACTATATTTATTTAAGAATGTATTTAACTATATTACATTTTTTTTTAAAAATTTCATTTATAAAATAAAAAATTGTACTTATAAATGCTATAGTAAGAAAGTAAACATAATTAAATATGCAAAAAATGATAAATTGTGTTTAATAAAATAAAATTTTCTGACAGTAGAACTTTATATTTTTTTTCATTTTTTTACAGATCGATTTATCTAGCAACAACACGATATATTCTTTTAATCGACCGACTTGCGACTCTTTTTCAACTTAGAGGTCCTAGATAGCAGCTTAGTTTTCTTAGGCAGAAATGAGCCACTTAGCTTAATTTACAAATGCCCAACGAGAAATGTAGGAAGGCAGCATCTGATAGGAAATAACTAGTAGAATTTTAATTATCTACATTTTCATGGGATGTATTTTAATTCTGTTTTCATACCGCATTAAATGTTATCTTCTGATGTTAATTATCAGGAATTTGATTTTGTAAATTTATGAATCTTGACAAACTGAAGGGAAACATAAACAGAACTTTTCACAAAAAAATCGTCAAATAAACTAATCGAGCGAATCCAAATAAAAAGAAATTAAAATTTAATAACAATGATTAATAAGCATTGTAACATTTTCACATATTACCAAAAAATCTAAACACATTAATTTAGAAGTTATTTAAATTTTAATTTTTTACATACATTTACTTTTAATTTACATTTTAATTTTTTCCTAAACATCGATTTGCGTATCACAGAGACCAAATAATCGAGAGACATCATGAAAATGGCTGCTTTATGTATAATGGAGCTTGTAAATCTTGATATAATCCTAAGATTGTAAACCAAGCCAGGGGGCTGCTTTAATAAGTAAACATTATTAACATTGTGCCCAATGATGGATAATCTTACTTGCAGAAAAAAAGGGATAAAAACAAAGAGGCAACTGTAAAAGGATGAAAGAACTAACAATCCTTAACTGTTATTAATAGAAAAAGCTTAATAATAATTAAGAATTCAATATTATAGACACCTATCGATTTAATTTAGTAAGAATGAAATCATAGCAAATCTGATTCAAAAAACTGAATCCGACGTATTCAAGCTTCGATTCATAATAATTCCATTGTAATAAAAATCTGTACATACTTTTCACTTACTATATAAAAATGTATTATAGAGTGAAGAAAGAAAGAAATGTAAAAAGGCATCCTCTGGTTCGATACTGCAAGATAAACAAAATATGCTTACCTTTATATTAATATTTATATTTTCATCCCAATTTTGGTTCTCTTGAAGTGAACATACAACTTCTGAATTTGTACATTTTGCGGTAAATTTTTCATTGGTACTAATGTCTGCAACAAAAATAACATTTATTTATCTCTGAGAACACCACAGAAGTTTTGTAAGGACTCATTAAAAATTGAAATTCATAGAAAATGCAATCTGCGGAAGCGCACATGTTGTATATAAAACTAAAAAATATCAATATAACAAAAAAAAATGAATCAAAGACGTCTTACCTCTGTGGATTTGTATGCTCTTTTTAAACATCGAGTGTTCCATGGACAAGAATTTAAAAATGTGCGTAAAGGAAGGAGGCAATGGCTGCACTGTCAAATTCAAAACAGCCAAAAGCGTCTGATCTTCCGTCATAAAGCGAACCTTAAAATAAAAAAAAGATATTTTCACATTGCTTGATAATTTTTAATGAGCAATTACGTATTTTAGAATAATTAAGTACAGACAATGATTGAAGAAATGAAACTTATTACATATTTAGTAGGGAAGGTATGCATTTATTACAGTCCAAAATGGTGCAGATATCGACACATCGAAGAATTAAAAAACTTAAAAATTAAAAATATGATCTCCTTGGATAATTTCCCAACTGCTCCACAAAAACTGATCTTTAGGTCAGAACGATACAGACATGAGTATCTTACCATTTTGCATTCATAAGATGTGTGATTACCACGGACATTAATTCACATTTTGCATTTATATCCCATGCTCTCCACAAAACAATCGAGGAGTTCTTGGGGGATATTATCCCATTCCTCTCTCAAGGCGATTTTGAGCTCTTGCACTGTTCGGGAAGGGATGGTTCTTTGTGAAACACATCTGCCATGAGCAACCCAACAGGTTCGATGGGATTTAGGTCTACAGATTAAACAGACCATAGCATACGGATAATATTTTCACTTTGCAGTGTGTCCGATATCTCAACGCTTCTCAGTGGCAGCGCATTATCATCCATAAAGAAAACATCTGGACCTACAGCACCACTAAAAATATGAACATGATCCAGAATAATCTCTTTACAATACCGTTGCGATGTAACGCTTCCTCACACAAAGATGTGAAACAGTGTTCTGCCACTGTGCATATGCTATACCATTACGCCTAAGCCGCACCGATCATGTTCATTAATAAATTGTTATGCATAACGTGTTCCACGCTCTCTCCCCAGTAATTGGTGGCCAGAATAATTTGTCGCACCGAAACGAGATTCGTCTGCAAACATTACTCTAGACCAATTTTAGATATCCCAACCAACATGCTCCCTATACCAGCGTAATCTCTCACGATGATGGCGTGGTTGAAACGAGATGCAACGAAGAGGCTTCCGTGCCTACAAACCAACTTGATTTAATCTCCGTGAGATGGTTATTGCGCAAACATGCATACCAGTAGAGGTTGCAAGGTTTGCAGCTACCTGGGTAAGAGTTAAATTTCTGTTCCTTTTTGCCACGAGGGCTACATAGCGTTGCTCTAAAACTGTGTTGAACCTACCACGACCCCAGCTGGTTTTGCAAAGCATTTCCACCTTCAGTGGCCTTCTTTAATCGTGAGATACACTCTTTGATACACCCATTGCAGCAGTTACAGTGGTGACACTTTGACCTGCTTCCAGTCGACCAACAGCTAGTCCACAACCGTAGACACTCAAATGATATCTTGCTGACATTTTTCTTTTAATTATTGCAAGAACTAAACAAAATTTCAAAGAAAAATCGTTTATAACATCCTGCACTACTGAGGTCAAACATCACAACAGCATGAATTTTCGTATGAATTATGTGCTTGAATGAAATATCTTTTATACTGAATCCTGATCTACCATGCTCTCTCAACTTGAATTTACTTTAATTGGTCAGCTGTCTGAGACACAATTTTTCGTAAATAGCTTGTTCCTTAGCAATTGTCAAGCAGTGTAGTTGTCTATATTGAAATAATTCATTAGTACAATATGCAGTTTACAAAGATTATCAGAAATATTAAATTGCTAAAAAATGCAGAAGAACACTCATGAATTATTTTCCAACCTTACTGCAATTAATTTTAAAAATCAAAAAAATATATATATTACCTTAATAGTAGTATCTAAACTGTTTATTGCAGGGACTGCTGATAAAACTTCTGCAGTAAAGTGATGACCTGAAACTGCCTAAGAGAAAAGAAGGAAGAAAAAAAAAGAATGAGAAATAAATTTGTTTACTATTGAATATAAGCTGACAAATGCTTGAATACCATGAGTTACAAAAGAGAAATTTAAAAAATCATTGCTTACTTTGAACAAATCTGATTGACTAGTCTGGACTGATAAGCATTCATATGTAAATGGTATGTGAACTTTTTCATTTGGTTGTAGTTGTACGGTCGGAATATCTTGACTAGATTCATCGAAAGTAAGAGGATTCACATTTTGTGATATGCCGTTCATAGTTCTAAGCGCTTGCCATTCTTTGCTATCAACGATCAAACTGAAGGCGATAAAAATACATTGAAATTATTCAATACAATAATTTTAAATGCAAGATAAGCCCTACTAGGAAAGGAAGAGACACAGAAATGATTATTTTATTTATTGTATGTTTTTTAAAATATTCTAAATCTTTACACTTCAAGATTGAAACAAGTTTCAAATAAAAACAATAAATAATTAATCAAACTCACTTTAAATCAGGGCATTTCCAAGTGATTTCTACTTTTTTCGGAACAGGAAAAGGGTTTTCGACGATAAACTCAAAGAAAGTTTTGGTTCCGACAAGAGGATATATTCTTTTCTCGGATGTGACAGACTTTTGCAGTAAAGACTGTATTAATTCATATTTATTTTTCTGAATGTAGGTTTCGATGCTCAACAGATCACGTTGTCGTTCTTTGAAGAAGGACTGCATACCCTACAAAATTACAATAATAAGTATAATTAAGTAATGAGATCAAATAAAGAAAGAGGTATTAAAAAATAAACCAAATAAATTTAAGTGGCATAAGTAAAGATAAATTATATAAATAAATCACAAGAACATAAATTTTAGACACAAAAAATGTTATTCAAAAATTTACTAAGAAAAAACTTTAAAGGAAAAATGTTTTTACATTTGATAAAAAATTCCAAAATTGAGTATTTTTAATTGATTGACATTATTCTGGACAAACTTGCATATATATGCAAGGAATCGAAGACACATTATTCTGTAAAAGTATCCGCATACAATCTGTAAGTATTATTATCTAACTTAATTAAATAAGATCATTCTAAAAGCATGTGTGGAAGCAAGTTATAATTTTAAAAAATGTGTCAGCAATCAATTTCATGCAATTCCTATATATGCCGTTTCCTGACAAAAGCAAAACAGGAAATGAATCACAAAAAGAATATATATTCCAAATTGAACAACATTCATTGCTATTTTTTATTTCTTGAAACTCCAGTAAGAACACCAAGATGACAAACTTTTGATGCCGTGCTGACGACTGATTTATTGGGCAGAATATCACATGTACGTTTGATCATCTATGGAAGTGAATTTTGAACTCAAAATCGACTTTCGAATCACAGGTCACTGTTTGTTTCGCTTTCACTTTCTCATATACTAACTATAAAAGGCAAAAGCACTGTGCTCGTCTAAAAATTCAAATGCCAAATTTTTAAAAATTTCTCTATTACAGACCTTCTTGAGTCCGAAAACTCCACATTCAGAATTATGTCTGTCTGTGAATACAATAACTCAAAAAGGCTTTCAATTAGAAGGCTGGAATGATAAATGGTTTTTTGTAGATTTTTAGAACAAATTTGTAGATTTCCACAGCATTTTGAATATAATACCAAACATAATACAATTACAAACCGAAAAAGCAAAATGGATAAAATTCGATACAACTATTTAACATCTAAAGAGCAGATATCTATGAAATTTGGAACCAAATCCGTAAGGGGTTGATTATGTGTCCGTCTTTACTTATACTAGCATATAAGAGCAATAACTTAAAAAGGCAACGACTTCTATCGATGAAATTTGGTATGTTGCCTTCTGAATAAAATTGTATTTTCGTATCCATTTTCGGCTTCAATCGATCGCTAAAAAAACGACCAAAATACATATTCAGCTTTTTGATGCTTCTGTATTACCATCGTCCCAATGATAAATCATCACAAATTTCACTACAGATTGCATTCTATTAAATTCTTTCGTAACTATTATTTAACAATGACCCATTGTTAATACAGTAGAAATACATTTATTAAAAGGCATACGAAAAAGTTTTGAGATGGCCACTCCATCTGAGGATTTTTTGTTTGTTTGTTTGTTTTTCCCGCCAGCACTAAGATTATTAGAAAAAGAAGAAAACAGTCATAAATTTTGCAAATAAAAATTAATATAGGAAGAAAATTTTGTGAATGAAAATTAATATAGAAAGTGAAATTTGTACATGAAAAATAACATCGAAAATGAATTTTGTAGATGAAAATTAATGTAGAAAGAGAATTTTGCAAATGAAAAATAATGTAGAAAGGGAGACCTACGTCGCCTGTGATTCTTGGTGCTTGACCATTTTCGAGGTTCCTGACTGCTTCCATCCGAGCCAACTTTCTCCTTCTCTCTTCAGTAAGCTGTGGATTTGGAGACATACTTTTGGAATCATCAGATAAACTTCTGGTTGAAAGCATCTGAGACAGTTCTCGATTTGTTTCAGCAAGCCGTTTTGCTTTGGACACTACATGAGCTGTAATAGAAATTTTTGATTGAAAAAAAAATTTTTTTTTCTTATACTGCTAAGTTATTATTATTATTATTGAAATTTAAAAACATCCTTTTTGATTCAGAACGACTATTCAAAAGTTTGCAGGAAAGTCAATTCGTATTTGCGTTTTTTTAAACCTTTTATCAGTTCATCAGAATATATCACAACGAATTGGATATTAAGATTTAATTGATTATTACATTGTGAAAAATTAAAAAGGAACTTATTCGACCAAATAAGAAAACAGAGAAGTGAATTGACAAAATAAGGGAACAAAATAATGAAGAAAGATTAGCATATTTTTGGCTGCTATTATTATGATCAAGATACCTTTCTCAACTGTAGAAATATAACTATATTTGAATTATTCCTATCTTGCTGAAAATCGGGAGATAATTGAAGGACCATAGTTATGACACTACGCTCATTCAATTAAAGATCCCTAATCCAATTAGAATTCAAATGACATTATGAAAGGAAAGTACAACTCCTTACATTGGAAATACGACCCTTGATTGTAATGGAGATGAATTAATCTCACAGTATTTCTATACCCACAAGAGAAGTGAGTACGAATCATTTATAAGAAAACTTCTTATCCTTGTAAAACTTCTTATCCTTAGTTATTCTCCAGTGGTACATATAAAGTAAATAGTTCAACAATTTGTTGGGAAGTCAGACCTAGATACATCACATTACATAAAAACGAACGGTCACATATAAAATGATCGACTGTTAGAAAAGGAGAGGAGATGCAGTGAAATATTGAAAAGGACAAGATATCTAAGATAGCGAATACCAATCGAAAAGTGATAATTTAAACATCTCTTCCATAAAGAAGTGAATCTTACATTGAGCCTCCATTCTCTTTTTAAAGTATTGTTCTCTTTCATAAGCATAATCCCCTCAAAAAAAAATGTAAAAAATCACCCTGAGAAGGTTTTTTTTATTCCTACCAAACTGAATTTCTGAATTACTTTAGGATGTCCATTATTTCTGACTGCCATGATGATTGTTAAAAGTTATTCAACATCACTTCATTTTGGTTACAACAGAAAGAGAACAAATTTTGCGATTCTAGAAAAAGAAAATTGAGAAAAATAGCTATAATGATGCTGAGTGGGAGAAAGAGAATCATAATTTGAATTTGTAACAGCACAGTAAATATGAACTTCCAAAATATCCAGATTTTAAAAATAAACAATAGTTCTTTCAGCAGGTCCATGAACTTTGAATTACATGCAACCTTTTTACTATGCCTTCATTTTAACTAACAAGCAATTCGAATTGAGAGAATATTCAACAAATGGCAATTTTTTTATAAATATTACAAGAAAATGCACACACACACACACATATATATATTGTTGGTTTGCTTTAATTTTGGTTAAATATTTTTGTTTCATTTGATGATGTTTTTAATGTTGCTTTATTTTTGTGTTTTTTCCTGTTTAAATTGGTACGTGTCTTTTACCATAATTTTCGGGTCACAAGGGGTCAGTACTTTTGGACATTGTCCGAGGCCTCTCACAGAAAAAATCTCTTATTTTGAATCCTTGCCTAAGGGTGACCCTTTAAGAAGTCTTCAGGTCGGATTCTTTTTCTATAGGTTGTAACTTTGATTCGGTTGTGTTCCTTTTTGCTTGGCTCATTTTGTTGATTAATTTAGATTCATTTGTATTTTAGTTGCAGCTACATTTGCGCTCACTAAATACAATGATTGATTTTTTTTAAAAATTTTACACTTGCTTGAATCCGAAATAATTTTTAGTTTCGATTCCAATTTTAATTTTATTTCAGCAATTAGTTTCGTTTACATAATTTTATTAATTATGTTAATTTAGATTTGTTTCATTAATAGTTTCTATTTTATTTTTGTGAACTTTTAACGTTTGATTTCGAATTAAATTTTAATTTCGATTTCGACCTAATTCATTTCGATTTAATTTTTATTGACTCAGGAAATGAGTTTTAATTATTTTAATGCTTTTATGGTTGTATGTGTGTGTATATATATATATAGTTTTATCCTAACATGGTGAATGTGCATTTTAAACAATGACTCAAATAATAATTAAATAACATCAATAAATATTCCTTTTATAATGTTTTACAATCAAAACAGGCATTTTCTTTTTTCCTTTAGTAAATGCTAAAGAATTTTGAATCAAGTGTCAATGCCAAACTAAAATTGATATGGAGGTTATTCAAATCACAATACACTAAAACACTTGCAAAGGGGGGAATCATACCTTCTTTTATGAGTCCAGCAACATTCTGCAACGGATTTTTATAAATTAGAAGTAAAAAACTAGCAAATAGACTAATTGTATAAGTAGTTTGATACATATGGTGACATCTTAATAAGCCAGTAACTACCACTAAACATCGGTGGCCATTTTTGTATAGTGGATAAGTTACTGGCTTTCAAATCCGAACATCGCAGGTTCGATCCTTGGCGGAATTCAACCTACGTATTGGCACAATTCCGCCAACACCTACGCCAAATTGGTGACCCGGACGTGATGAATTTTCAACAGCTCTCTTGGCGCCATCTCTCCATCAGCAACGCAAAGTCGTCAGACTCACTTGACGCAGCAACACAAAAGTCGTCGACTCACTTGACGCAGCAGCAACACTCATACACTAGCCATAACGCTTGGCGCAATAAAATCGTTCGTCTCTCTAGCGAACTCACTGGTAGGGGAGTATAGTGGTGACATCTTAATAAGCCAGTAACTATCACTAAACATTGGTGGCCAAATCACTGAAAAATACAACAATCTGAAATTATAAGTAATGTTTGTCACATTTTAAATTGATTCATTTTGATTTGTTTTGATATTTCTGGTTTTTGCTACTATATTACACGATACTCCCTCAATGATATGTCACAGTATTTAATAGCATAAAAATGTATAGCTTTTATGTAAGACTCTTTGGCGTATGTGTTGGCGGAATTGTGCCAATACGTAGGTTGAATTCCGCCAAGGATCGAACCTGCGATGTTCGGGTTTGAAATCCAGTAACTTATCCACCATACAAAAATGGCCACCAATGTTTAGTGGTAGTTACTGGCTTATTAAGATGTCACCACAACTCAATACATCAAGTTAAAAATATAAACATTTTGTTTTTCAAATTAAAACATACTAAAAGTCTCATAACCTGTAAATGAATAAACGATTGAAATAATCCAATAAAAAATTTATTTTCAACACCAATAAAAATAATGAATTGGCTACATATTGATGCTACAATTTTACTTACGAGCTGTTCCACCTCTGGATTCTTCAACATTTGTGGATGTGAAAATTAAGCTTGCAGCCTCTTCCTTTTCTACATTTACGAAAAATGTTGGTTACAAATTGATTACGCCATAAGCAAAGAGATTTTTTGCAAATTTTTACATTATCTAGTGGAATATTTTTACAAAAATAACTAAACAATTCAAATAAAAACACAGTGTAACAATAAATTAATTAAAATATATTTGAATGACAAATATTTGAGATAATGTTTTTCAAAGTTATCGTAAAAAAATTAAATTACTGAGAGAATAATAATGGTTACCAGCAGCATTTTAACAACTTTTAAAGGTTTTTTAATTGGGGATCTGTCAACAACATTATTTAGTATAACTTATGAAAATGATAATTGTAAACATTTTGACATAATGATTTTCTTAATAGCGAGTAAAAAAATGAGTTTAGGAATGAACATTTCCAGTTTTTCATAACGCCACTTGCTGTTCTTATAGTGTTCATCTGTTAAGTCTAAATTTCATTGTATAGTGGAGCATTATTTACTAGAATTTATTGCTCTAAGAATTTATTATATAGTATTCTTCGTTCTATTGTAAAAATTGCTTATAAATTCCAGAAGAGTGCCTCTTTCCCTTCACTGGTTTTTGGTCCGAAATTTGACATTGATATAAAACTTTAGTAAAATGATTTCTTGCATTCCAGCTTCCTGTATTTTGTGATTATTTCTTCTATAAATTTACTATTATATATATATATATACATACATACATACATACATATATATATATATATATATATATATATACATATACACGCCACAACATATCTATGAAATCAGGACTTCCTAAGTTCCAGTTTACTGTTTCTTAATGTTTGTATGAGAAAAACAAACAAACCACATCCTACAAGAGAATATGAATACATGCAGAGCATTTAAACCTCTGGGTAGTTATCTTCTTCGAACAATCTTACCACAGACAAGAAATGATTAAAGTTACATGGGAATAAGAGGGACTTTCGAAAATGATTGACAAACTTAATTCAGCTAAATACATATGTTGATTGACATACATATGCATCTGGTATATGTAATAATATATTCATGTTAAACAGAGTTGGGTTGATAAAAGAGTTCAAGAATGAGTGATAGAGGTAATTATTTATTATAGGTCCTAAAAATAGAAACATATGGTTAACTTGACATCTTGTAATTTGATAAACATAATATTTTAAAAAGAGAGAAACACATAATTTTCTAAATAAATAACCATAAATACCCAATACTTTCAAAATATAGAAAGAAATGAAACATGATTGAATAATAATACCAAAACAAGAAATATATGAAATAAATCAAAATCAAAAGCCTACACATAAAATTTCTGTAATGTAGAAATTAAAATCTTAAAGCACAAATAACCAATTTTACTAACAAAATCATTAAAAAATTCATAGTGTTTTAGGGATGCCAACAGACAATGAAACCAACAGATTTCGTACAAATTTTTAAGCAAAGATCGCTTGAAAATTTGATTTAACTAGGTTTTTATGATTTCATGTTCCCATACTAATAAAGAAATAAAAAATAATTCTCCCAACTTTTATTTGAACTCGAAGGTATCTATATTCTGAAGGAAGATTTTAGCTCAACTTTGGAAAATCTTGAAGTAGAATTTCCAAATGATTAGAATTTTTAATCCTTATATAGTTGATTTAAAAACAAATATTATTACTTTTCTTTCTAAGCAGTAAGTATAAAATTTCACTTAAAAGATTGATGGCATTATGTATTGCTTCGTGACATTTTTATTCCTTACATAGTGCATTTCTATGGAATTGGAAATCTACTAGAGAATAATAATTCTGGATAGAAAAAATTTATACATTTTAAGTTAAATACCTTCAAAGTTTTCCAGGGCTTTTGAGCTCAAAGGATGTCGAATGCAAGCTACCCGAATATGAAGCTTGCCTAAAGATGTATTTGTAGGTGCACTAAATTGACCCAAACTGTCATCAGGATATTCACAGTTGAATATATCTAATTCCAAAATGGAAGCGACAGCTTCTTTGCCTTGTCTACAGAAGTACTGAAAAATATGAGAGGATACAAAAGATTAAATAAATGTCATCAAAAAGATATAATTACATAATAAGATTATAAAACAGAAATTTTGGCTTTTCGATCTAGATACAGATTATCAATATAATAACCAATTAATTTACATTATTTCATTGTGTCAAATGTAGCAAACACTTATTGAAAATTGAGTTGGCTGTTCTAAAAATAAAATTAATGATTGATGAACATTCTAAAACCGTAAGAATTATAATTTTATGCCAGTTTTAAAGCTCAATTCACTTAAAAGAAATAGGAATAAATTCCATACATCATCATTAATAAATACAGGTATCTATCAAACTAAAAAAGAAATCATAAAAAGTAGGCATTTAATGACGCAAAGAAAGAAATTTTATTGATTAGGCATCAGATACCTTTAAAATGTAAAACAGCCTAAGTTTGTCTAGGAATATGATGTTGTTTAAAGGGATATTATATTTGTGAGAACTTTGCTCAGAAAAAAAAATCCTCAGTAGCTTAATAATATTTGATAACATTTTCATATTCATACACACAAATATGTCAGAATTAAATGAAAAGATCTTTTAGTTATGGAATTATTCATTGATAATAAAAATATTTAAAAAATACCAATTAGTTAAAAGTTTCTTATAAAAAAATTCCAGGAATAAAATAAGAAAACTGCAATTGATTTTTTAAATTTAAATAAATCATAGTTCTGCTCAGCAGATGTGCATTAACCTTGTTTAATTTGTATAGTTATTTCTTACTATATAGTAATGTGTTCCTTGAGATGTGGAGAAAAACAGACAATATTTCAGTTATTTTTTTATTGAAATTTTTTCGTTGTAAAGTTACAATTAATTGTTCAAAAAATAATTTAAACTAAAAAATGCTGCAAAAGATCAAAATTTTACAGTATCTGTATAAAATATTCCGATTTAGTAAAGAAGGAATAAAGCACTTTATAAGAAATAAAATGAATTATCCTAATTATCTTAAAAAAGGACGAGATTCATTTTTAGAAACTTACTTTTAAAGGTAAAGAAACAGTTCCGAAATACAATAAGGATTTCCCATTCCACAAATCAATATGAAGAGTTTGTTTCATCAGATAATTCAAAAACGATCTGTATTCTCCTTTATTTAATTCAGTAGGGTCAATATTGTATGTAATCTAAACAAAAGGGGTGGAATTGTTAATAAAAATAATCAACATATATGATGTCAGATAAAATCGCCTCCAAATTTTCAAAGCAAATCAGGCAGAGAGAAATAAGTCATTTTTACAATAAAACATAGGGTAATAAAAGCAAAGAGTTACCACAACAGGTAATTAAATAATAACTTTACCACTGAATTAAAAAAAATACACTAAATAAGATGTACAAACAGGTCTGTGGATTGAAAATTCAAAATAATACAGTAAAATAGTTAAATAGCACCTTTACAGTAAATACAACTGTAATAGAAGAATATACAACCAAGAAGATTCCAATAAGTGTAATATACAACAACATAAATACAATAACAAATTGCATGAAATTTCAATCATAAACCTTTGTTGAGTTTACAGTAAGTAACCGAAGTTGCAGTTTGAATCCACGCATGCTTCACACACGCACAAAAAAAAAAAATGTTTTATTCGGAAAGCGTTTAGTGTCTTCGAGCTATTTTAATTTTTCCATCTATTAAACCTGCACTATACAATTCATCTGGTGTATCTTTTTCTTTAACTAAATTAAATCACAAAGACTCCCAATAACAGAGCTTATAATTCCATGTTCCATTGAAAGAATTATCTGTTTGAAGTTCATAAAAGGACTTTTCTGGCACTCTGTATTCATTAGTACAATTATTTTATATATTTTTAAAAGCAACAAAAATAAATTAGCTTATTTAAATTGATGAAAGAATAAATTCATAAGTGCATAGCAAATACAAAAATACTTTTAAATGTTAAAAAAAAATATTTACCTGAAATCCAGGTGTTTTATCTCTTTCTAGAGTTTTTAGAAAAGCATAAACCAAAGATGACTTTGGAAATGCACCATCATTTCCATTTTCAGAAAGTTGTTTCAACAACATGCTATGTGAATTATAACAAAAATAATAATATATATGCATAACATATAGATTCCAATAGATGTAAAATATGCAAAACAACAAGCATAAAACTGAACAAAGATATATTCAAACAAGGTTTCTTTTTATTAGTAAATATACAAAGACTGAAAGCTTCATTTATAAATTGAAATCACTTTGAAATCTATATGGCTAGTAAAAATGAAATTACAACTACATTTTTGTTTATTTATTTCAGTTTTTTTTTTGTGTGTTTTTTTGTAGTTTTTTAGCACAACAATAAGGAAACTACATTATTCATTAGTTAAAATAAATATCCAGTGATATTAGTAACAATTTTAATTTAATAGTATAGGAAAAACTTGAAAAAAAAAGTACATGAATGATGAGATTGACATGAAGAACAAAATTATTGTCGAATTACAATGATGGCTAGGTATGGTACTCTATAACCTGATTTGACCTTCTAAGGGCACTTAGACAATACAAATCTTGGGGTGCATTTTCATCTTCTAACTTTCAAAGCGAAAGATTTTTTTTTAATACATATATTAGTTAATTTTATCTTCATAAAACGCTTTCAGTAAAAAAAAAAAAAATGACAATTTAAAATAGAGAAACATTTATAAGCAAATCATCTTCTTAAAAGTTGCTTTAAATATACTATTTTTCTACTGTTTTTTTAAACAACTAATTAAAATTTTAAAAAAAATTATCAAAATAATCTAAATGATTGTTAATGACAAATTTGGACGCTTCTTACAATTATAAATGCTACATTTTTTAGAGTTATTATATAACATAATGCAAAACATGTAATGATAATTAATTATGAATGCTACTAGAATAATGCTCCAAAGTTAATCTAAACAGTAATTTAATTTTAATTTGAATAATTTGAATT
This sequence comes from Argiope trifasciata, assembly GCA_026543055.1. Classification (NCBI taxonomy): domain Eukaryota; kingdom Metazoa; phylum Arthropoda; class Arachnida; order Araneae; family Araneidae; genus Argiope; species Argiope trifasciata. The sequence goes on from JAPMOQ010004242.1 coordinate 1,529,837, forward strand.
AAGCAGACTTTATTATTAAATGAAAACTGAAATTAAATATTTTTTTAATATCACAAAAACTCTCTAGGTTTCGGAAACTTTAAAGTATCTATTTTATAGGTAATTGCCTACATAGCTTATTTATCAATCTATCCCTAAACTACATGTGTAAATAAATTTCACATAATCACCTTTTGAATTAAAACAAGAAGCCCATTAGTTCATAAGACAATGAATACTGTCAGCACACAAATTTTAATTGCACTCAAAATCATTCTCAACTATTCCTTGTCTGTAATTTTTCAAGTAGTTATTCAGAAATTTTCTAACATAAGGTAATCTATTACAACAATTCATTCAGTAATGTGTTGACTATCTAGCCAAATTTCAACTGTATACATATGAATATAACTAAATCATTGCACCATGTATATACATCCTTCATTTCATGACAAATTTATGTTCTAATAATATTCTCTGACAACTGAAAATTAGTTTGCTTCAAAATGAACTTGTTTAAGAAACTCCATGGTGTTGATGTCACTTATTTCAGTACTGTTTAAGGTATTACCCCTGCTCCTCTTGCATAAAATTGTGGTTTGTGGATCTTAGAAAAATCCCCAATTTTATCACCATTATTAAATTTTTTTTCACACAAATGTTTTAAGCTATACAGTATAGAGAATAAAATCCAATATGCAATTTAAAGACATCATTCTGAGTCGATTACAATCGAAATTTGACATATCAACACTTTTAGTTATAAGATCAAATGCCAAATTTCATTTGTCTTCATATTTTGCAGTTTCACATGCATATAGTATGAAAGAACAGATCCACAAATGATCAACACCTTCACATACTTAGTTCAAATTTTGATGCCTATATGTACTTTAGTTTTTTACTCTGTATACAAATTTTACCAATTCACAATTTAGATTTTGTATTTGAAAAATGGGATAAACAACTTTGTGTGAATGTATTTTATTCATAACTTGATAGAAATCTATAAAATTGGTGTGAAAGTAACTTTCTAAATTTCATGCATTTTCATGCTCAGTTGGGTTTTTTTTCTGAATTATTGTGTTCACAGATAGATATAATTTTTTTAGATGCGTTTTTTCTGACTTGGAGGTTATTTAAAACTTGGAGACTCATCAAAATCTCGAATTCAATTTTTCTGACTTTAATAATTATACCGATTTTAATACTTTCACTTTGTATATGTCATATACTAGGAAATGAAAAGAGAAAATGACATGTTAAAAATATTTAAACAGAACTACGCACTTCAAAATAAAAATATTTAAGATATTTATCACAATACCATTCACTTCTGATTGGTAGGAAGCGGTAAAACTGAAAAGTAAAGAACACTTCTGGTGGAACTTCTACCAAATCAGACAACCTGTAATAAACATGAAAGCTGATAAACAAGAAACAGTATATTATTTTATGAGAAAAGAAATATTTTTAATCATATAATTTCAAATTTAAAAAAGTTTTAATACAATTATAATTCATAACAGTTTAGTCATTATAATTAAAGAATATCAGTATTAAACAAATTAAATTACAAAGTGAAAGGGAATATAATGGATTCATTCACTTGTTGTGGATTTAAGTATTTTGCATCCCTAGGCAAAGCACATTATAATGCCAATCTTTTAAACATAATGATTTATTTATTTCACAGTTCAACATATTTTAGCTTTAATTAAAATGGTGGGATTTTTAAAATTATCATTTTGGAGACTAATTAAAAATCAATATTGTATTATTAATTGTTTATTATGATCCATGATTGACATTAACTTTTATAGATAATAATACCTAAACAGATGGTAGGTGTGTATAAATACTGTAATAACATGATAAATATTAAGTGAGAATTAATAGCGTGATAAATCATACTTGAGAATGGGTTAATATTACATTAATATATCAAAATATATATAATTTATGTTTTTAAATTTATTTATTTGATAACTAAACTAATAATTTTTTTAACAGACATACCTGTGGCCTTACTTTAACCAAGCGATCCTAATCAGCTACTTGTTTCATTAATTAGATTTAAAATACACATTTGTGCATTTTTTCCCCTTTTAAATAATAATATAAAAAATTGGCTTTTTTTTTAATTCAGAGAGTTTTAAAAAGTGGAGATTCTTTAAAATGTTTTGGTTAAATTTTTCAACTTTACGATATTTTCTTTTTGTAAACTATAAATAATGGAAAGTAAAAATGAAATTGGAAAATGAAGCAATGATCAATAAAAAACAAAAACAAAAATCATACAATGAATAAAATGTATTTCGAATCAGCTTTTCACCTGTTAAATTTTGCAATTTAACGAATCTATCGACTATGAATATTTTTATAAACACAGTTTTAATGAAAACTCCTTGTTTAAGAACATCTGCATTAAGTAAATGATATATCTTCTTTTACTTTATGCCACATATCCACATTAAGTTTAGTACTATGGTGTACATCAAGCACAGTTAGAGGTCTTTTCCCCAGAGTTTCAAGAAATAAGGCGAACTTCGACACTGGTGTGGAAAATGATGATTAATTAGAAAACTTAACAGAATATCTAATGGAATTAATGAAGCACATATATGAATATTTATTAAAATTTTCCCCTTAGTTTTGAGATCTAAAATACACATTATAAGGAAACTTGAAATAGCATTTTTGGGGCAACAAAAATTACAATTAGGAAAAAATTTTAATAGACATTAACATTGAATAATACTGTAATGTTAAAAAGTAGGTTTTCATTTTAACTATTTTTTATTTCTCAATCTTTAATTCATTATTATAAGTATCAAAGTATCTAGGAATCAATTTTTTTCTCCATCTCTATACTTTCCCACTAGATGAATGCTCCTTGTAAGGAATCACAAATGAATATAATTCATGAATTAACTAAGAATTCAAATACAAAGAATGAACATACAAAAAGAATGCACAACGTCAAAATGAACACAATTTTGTCAAATGAACACAAATGTCAAAATTTTCAAAAAGAACCACATGAAAAAAAAGTAGAAATATATTTTCAACAAATGTCTATCTTTATGAACATGAAATTGATCAAATTTACTAACAATTCCTTGAAAAACTAAAAAGATGGTTGAACAATTATTAATTATTAGAATTACTTACCCAGACAGGGCTAGAAATTGCATCATACATTCATTCTTTTGAGGAGGACAATGCAGCTCTAAATTCATGTCTAATCTGTATTCATGTCTACTATCAATCATTGAAGCAGGCTTCCCATTGTGATCAAGAACTGGTTGCAGTTTATCCCAATATAATTTGGTAAATGTTTTAAAGGATTCTCCAGGTTCTCTAGGAATTATAAATAGTTCTAATTATAGTTTAGACATTAAAAAAATCATTGCAGATAAAAATTAACTTGTGAAAAATACTGGCCCAGTTCATGACTAAATTATGAAACTGCTGAGCTCTCAGTCCATATTTCTCTGCATTCAATTTATCATTATTTATACTGTACACATTTATGGAAAAAAAACTGGTTTTATTAGATTGATTTTTCCAATCATAAATAAATTAGTTTTATTGTTCTTTTGATATGATTAGTGTTTTGTATAATTGATTTCAATCAAAATCATCAGATGCTCAAAAGATTATACAGAACAGGAAGTGTCTACTCTGGTATCCCTGGCCATTCTGATCACTGAGTATACATTATTTAATTAAAAACACAATAATCCCAGAAATGATATAAGAATTCAATTACTCATTTATAATCATATAAAACAAAAGCAATCATAATAAAATGGAATTGCTTACATCAATTTTCTACTTTGTAACATGTTATTTTTTCTCATTTTTCATAAAAAGTCATATCTTAGTGCCTTACCTTCCTCTTTTATTAACTATATTATTAATCTTATTCAAGGATTAAGTTTTCATATTAATTCAACTAGTATCAGAAAAAATTTTAGATGATGAATTTCTTGTTTGATGTTATATTTTTGTATCAAATTATAACAATTGAAGGTTAAAAAACATTATCAATTGAAACGTTATTTAACCTAAATATAGCTATTTCAGCCTCATGTTGAATAGAAGAGAGAGAGACAATTTCACAAGAAAGTGACTGACACCAGTAAACATTTGCATTGTAGGAGTTCCAGGTTAGTTTAAGATAGATTTAAACTAGAATTTATTTGAATTCATCAATAGAAATAGTCATCTGTAAAATATAATAAACTAATGTTGCTAAGAAAAGTCCCATCACGGCACATGACAATCTGCAAACCACTTAATTTTAACTTAATTAGATGTTAGTAAAATGCCATAATTAGATATATAATTAGAATAGTAATTGCACAAATTTGAATAGTAATTGTAATAGCAGGTTAATTTCTGAAATTTATATATCTAATCACCACAATTTTTAATATTCCTTCTTTCATAAAAATAAAAAAAGGTCATTATTAAATTAATTAACAACTATTGGTAAATCACAGTTATTATACTTAAAATAAGAATTTTGGATTTATTATCAATATAAAATCTCTAAAAGAACCACAAGAAGTAGTTACCTATCATGAATGCAGGATATTCAATTGCACATTTAGATGAAACATGCTTGTTAAGTAACATGTTTCATATTATAAATCAGATTTGATATTACTTTCCATCAAATTTATTTTAGAGAATTTGATAATTTACCATACAAAATATCCTTTAAAAAACTAATAATTTAAATAGTAAGTTCGGTTATTTGGTTATATGACTTAGAATACGTTAAAAATAATTATCACATAGAATTCATATTTGTGATGGAAACTTATTTTTAAATTTTCTGAAACTAAATGCTATTACATGCAACTTAAAGTATAAACAATTAAATAATAATAATAATATCTTTGGAAACCTTTTTAAACTCATTGCTTTGATATATTTATCACAATAATTAAGTAACTTACAATGGAAATAAATGCAACATAGGTGGAACCAATGGTAATGAAGATGGAACTAAAGTAACTTCTTGTAAAGCAAAACTCTGAAAAAAGATAATTATTTTCATTTTAAAAAACATCAGTAATAAAATAATAAAAGGCTTAAATTATTTGGTAATTATCAATTAAAAACTTACATTGTCATTTCTGCTATTTCCTGGATTTGTAATTACTTTTTGTGGATAATCCACATTACTTTGTTGAATTGTCCTATGGGAAATAAATAAATAATAATTTTAGATACTTAATGTTTACAGATAAAATTTCATAGTAATTACATAAATTTATTCATGCATTAATGCTTCGGCAAGTATAAAGTTATCATAAAAAATTTACATTTTTTCCCCTAATTATTTCGTTTTAATTTATTGATCCTCCCAAAGAAACCTAAATGACTCACATTTTACAAATACATTTTCATACTCCAGAATGGTAATCAATTTCGAAAAATTCTACATTTTTTGCTATTAACTGTTCCTTAAAAAATAAAACCGATTGGCTTGTTTGATTGTTGCAACATAACCTAATCTAACAATGATCAGGAATTCACATCAATTTTTGTGTATTCAAATAAAAATATTTTCAAATCCCAAAAAAAGGTTAAACTCTTCTTCATTATTTATAACTCTTGTAACACTCAAAAATATCCGTTTTCATTTATGTCTATTAGAAATAAAAGTGCCTGTAATATTATGGTCTGAAAAAACTGATCTTACGGTTGTAACATGTGTGTTGTTGTGTTGCATCTAATAAATGTATAAAGATACTCAGTAACTGTGTATACTCATTGATGATCTGTATACTCATCCATAAAAGATACAAACAAAACAGTTTAGTATAAATTTTAAAATGTGATCAAGAGAATAGAATACAATTTCCTAAAAAGATGTTAAAATAAAATTTAACACTTGGTTGATTTTAATTTATACACATTACATCTGGAATATTTGTTTATATAAAAGGATTAAACATTATTTTGATAACACTTTTGCAGAAAATAAAAACTCAATAAAACAGATGCATTCAATAAGTGTTTCAAGCCTGAATGTTGAAAATTTATCTGAAATCATGCCATTATTTAAGTTAACAAAATCATAATTAGAAAATAAAAAAACTCTGTATTGAACATTGAATTAAATTTTGTATTATAGCCATTTTGAAGATAAGCTGTTTCACTGAGAATATTTGTTTAATTTAAGAAAAATCTTTTATGCCAATCTGATGCTTATGATTCTTTAAATGAAATATATTTAAGTTAAAATTTGATGTGCATTAAAGCCATGTTATTTTAATGCCTTTATAGTAGTTCTCTTAATTATGTTATTAACTTTTCCAATGAAGTCAAGCCCCGTAACATCAAAGTGCCATCAAAAACTTAATTACTTTGGTAGTATATTTTTTATTACATGTTGCCCTTTGTTGTACAGTAACTTTACTTTATTCTTTTTCAATAAATAATTTAATATACTTACATATTTTTAATAACTAAACAAATCACTTAAATTAATATGTGATAAAACAAAGAAAATGGTTTGAATTGCTTTGAAATGTGCTGCTAAATATTATATAAATAATAAATTATAAATCATTTTTTGTAAATTGAAATTTAGGGGAAAATAATGACAATTAAATTGACATCATTAAAAACACATGAATTTAAAAAAATTAGAAAAAAAAAAACTTTATTATAATAAAATTTTCAGAAATTGTCATGCAAAAAGAAAAAGTCTTTATCCCACCTAATTTTTAACTCATTAAAACTTTTAAAAAACATTTCAAATGTCACATATTTACATCATATAAAAAAAATGAAACAAAAATTGCAGTTTCACCTTAAAATACAATATAAAAACGTCCACTTTTCAAAATAACATATTCTATCAGCATTATACAAATATTTTGACATACTCATTAACAAAATTGAGTTTGTCATAAAATATATCAATTATTGAGAAAAATGAGATAATAATTACACATAAATGCATCCTATACTTTTTCTTACAAGACATTGGCTGCATTTATGTATTTTGCAATTTATATATTGATTAATAGAGAAATAATCCACATCTCAATTTTATTGATACAATTACTTACATAGGAATATCAGCCACAGATTTGTGTTTGGGTGTGGAATGCCCCAATACTGGTTGAAAATAAGATGTTTTTGCAGTTGTTTCAGAGTGATCAGATCCAGTCATGACTGATGAATGATCATCAGATATGAAAGAAGTTGCAGAATTTTTATTCTAAAAGATACAAGCTGATCATATTATATAGATTTTAACTATAATATATGTTGATAATTTTATTAGAAAATTATCAAAAATAATAATTTTATTACAAAATTATTATTTAATGAAAAAACAAGAACAACACAAAATTTTAAAAAGTTGTGGATTAATGAGCATTTTGAAGTCAAAATTTATAAATTTCTTACTGACATCTTATGTATTATGCCTATTATTATTTTATTAAAAAATTATTAATTACACTTCATTTAGCTATAGTGGCAAATGTACAGGCCTCTAAAAAGTTTACATTAGTACATAAAATTAGTGCATAAAAATTCAATAAAATATATGCCTTGATTATTTTTTCAAAATTTCACCCATTGAAATATGTTTAAATATATGTTATGAAGTATATTTGAATATAGATGGTGAACACATCCTGCAGTGACAGTAATAATATTTTTAAAGAGCATAGGAACTGTTATATAGATCAGAATTGGTGCAATAGTTAAAAAGAATTAGATAGATAATTCCCTGATTTTTCATTTGTAACAGATAAGATAGCAAAGATGCGTCAGAAGTTAAATTTGGGCACAAATGAAAACTAATGATTATATCCAATTAAATTGTCTTTTTGAAAAAAAAGAGTAGTAGTACAAAAGTTACCTGTTTAAATTATATTTAATTATTCTTATTTATCTTTTTGAACAACAATTAGAAATACATAAAAATAATATTGCAACAAAGTGATTATTTCTTAATATAACCAAAATGGTACTATTTTGTAAAGAAAGTTACTGTCAAAATGTTAATAAATCCTTTTGAGGATAAATAAATTTGAGGAAAATAAAAAAGAAAGAAATTTTTTTTTAAATGTGTAATTAATGAACACTTTTGTGGCATTATAAAGTTCATAATGACATATTTTGGATTACACCGACAAAAAAGTAAGTAGTTAAAGCTATGCTAATGGCATGCAGAAATATTTCGATTTTTCTAAATAGTGCAGACAAAATTACTAACAGAATTTCTGAACAAACATTTCTCTATTTCACCTACTACTCCCTTTGTTTTAAAAGAACCATGATCCTTAGAAAACAAACAAAATTTTTTTTTACAGATTCTTGAAAAAGAATTTATTTTGCATTAAAAATTCACTTTATATTAGTAAATATATATTGTATCTGATAATACAGGCAATAATATTTTATAATTTTTTTTATCTTAAAGAATAAAATTCTGTTAAAAATCTCAGTTTTATAAGTTACTTTGTACTATTTTATCAATTTAGGATTGTTTTAATGATCTTATTCTTATTTTTTTTCCTTTTTCAAAAGAGATAAAACTCATTTTATCTCTTTATTAGTATGAAAATCTTTTATATATGAAAACACTATGTGATAAAACATTCAGCATAAGATTGGATTATGAGTAATAATGCTATAATGGAAAATAATTTAACTGCATAATATGTAGGGGAGGGGGTCCACATGTAATAAGATGCAATTTTATGTTTTGAAGATGCATTTCAGACTGATTCAACCAAAAAATCAATAGAATACTTTAAAAAAATTCATACATAAAAATAATTTTTGCATCACATTGTAAAATTTGTGTATAATTTTATTGTAGATAATTTGTTTAAAAATGGCATACTTCAACACATAAGTGGGACAACACACACTTATGCAATTAAGGAGTTAAATAAAATGAAATCTAAATGCTGTGAACCTGTTTTTCAGAAAACACAAATACATGTATAATTCATGAAAAAGAAAGTTGGGATTTTTCAAAGCATAAACCAACCTAATGCATCTTTTACAAAAGAAAAAAATTACCTGTTTCAAGAGAGAAAATGCAGAAAAAGTCATTTCAAATTCTTGCTCAGTTTTCAAAAACAGTTTTTTATGAGGTGATAATGTGGGATCACTTGTCAAAGCTATACTTTGAGCCGGATTTTCTTTTAGAGATCCTAAACTGCAGAACCCCCAAACAACAGATACACTAGTTGTTGGAGTTTTATTCAATGATGAAGGTACATGTTCTCTCTAAAACAATAAAATAATGCATCTGCTGAAGGCAATTTATATGGAATCCAAAAAGAAATCACCAATAGTTTTCATTAATAAATCACATAATAAAATTCATAATATGTAATATTCTTACTAAAAATTAATACAAAAAGGTCATTGAAAATTCTTATTACATCAGAGAAAAATGATTTTTACTTAGTTATATGAATATTTTACAAACATTAGAAATAAATATTTTGATTAAAACAAAATGGTCAAAAGCGTAAACAGGATATTTTCATGTAACACGGCCCAAAATTAATAGTTTAATTAAAACTCATCAAATATGGTTTTTACTATGAAAATTACCATGCTACATTCATCTAACTGCTTCATGACAAGACAAACTTAAAAGGAATGTGTTATTAATCTTTACTCAGCCAGTTTGTATGAATTGTTGATAATAATTAATTGGCTTCATTTTAAGATGAAACCGATAACATGTAATATGGTAGATTATAAGCTATTAAGTGATTGAGTGAGTGTTTCATATTCTTGCATAAACAATCAACTTTTACAAATACTAATTTTTATCACTTCCTAATATGTATATTTTCAAAAAATAGTAAAATGAGCATTAATCTGATTTCTTTGCACGACAAGTAAATAATTCAAAAATTAATTCCCTTCCTTTTTTAAATGACTCTAAATATCTTCTTTGTACCTTCTAAAAAGAAGTAAGTATCCATACCTTACTATATCAAAAATACAAAATTGCAACTAATATGTTGATTTACTTACATAGATAGTTTCTGCTTAAAACTTTGAAATTTTGGCTGGCTACAATTCAAATCTGAGCCAGCCAATGTTTGCTTGTTTTTTTAATTTATCAAAAAAAGAGACTCATTAAGATTCTTTCTAAAATTATTAAATATAAGCTTTTTTTTTGTCATGCAGTTTCTTAAACGTCATCTAAATATTCATCATTAAATTAATATTCAAAATTCAGCGATATCTATATATACATCTGATATGCATCAATATTTAACTTTAGTTTCTGTATTATTTAGTATTTAATTTTATGCATGCACCTTTCTAATACAAAGAAAACTCAAACTATCAATATTTAACAACCTACTTACATCTTCTTTAATATTAGGTAGGGCTATAACATATTCCAATAAGAAAACAATCGCAATGTTTACATCATCAGGTACTTTGGTAAGCTTTATATCACTTCTCAAAACTAGACATTCTTCTTTTGAGCCACTGTGAAATATATGCAAATTTTATTAATTATAATCTAAACGAACTTTTGTTTAATTGATGTGTCCCAAATTCTGTTTAAATTACATTGTTAAGAATTCATTTAATGGTTTAAATTACATTGTTAAAAATTCATTCAAACAAAATTAAGAGCATAAATATCACAATGAAACAAACAGAATTTTTTGATTTTTAAAACATTTTTAGTAATAAATCAAGTTCAGATCCTCTGCAAATCATACAAAAATTTTGCTTCACCTTCTAATTTAATCAAACATTCAAATAATCAAATTTGATTAATATTTAGCCTTTCAACCATATATTTTTACATGTATTTCATTAAATCTTTTATATTCCTTATAATATTTTTAAGAAATAATATTTATTCAATTAAGTATCATTTTTTTAAAATTATAAAATGGGAAAGTTCAATTCAAAAGTAAAACGGAAATTTGATATTCAAAAAAATTAATATACACAATATTTTTAAAAAGATATGCATCAATATTTAACTTTAGTTTCTGTATTATTTAGTATTTAATTTTAATTTCGGTACTGCTGAAATTACTAACAGATTTTTGTGTTCTGTATAAAATAAAATAAAGTGAAATTCTGTTTCGGACATAAACATCCTCCTTCCAAATAATTTTTCCAATCATTGACCTAAATTCCAGGTACTTTCATTACAGTATGAAAAACATTAAAGAAAAGTTTTAATTCGAAAAATAAAACATGTATAGATTATTAATTGTATTTTAATAAAATATGTTAGTGCTTTCAATAAAATATAAAATGATAATCACTGTTAAGGGAATTCTTTTCCCCTTTATAAATATTATCTATTTTCATTAATGTATTGACTTATTAGAAGATGATATTAAAAAAACAATAAAATAATCTAACTGATAGTGAACATAATGAATTCTTTCATAAAAAGTATAACAATAAACTTCCAAAAATTTTCTAATCCTATTCTATAATCTTTATATAAGCATTTGTTTATCTATTTATTGTTAATTATAAATGAAAAGAATGTTCATTAAATTAGTTGATCAGCTAATAGATAACAGACCAGATTATGAACAAATCAACTTACAGTAACTTTAGAAGAAAGATAAAAGGACAAATATGGTGTGTAAGAATTGGACAACTGTATTTTACTATCATCTGTCAATCTTAAAGAATGTTAGAAACAGTAGAAAACTCATCAGATGCATTGATGAGAATAGAATTAAAAAGGAAAAACTAAATTAAAAATTAGAAGCATCAACATTTTTACATTTATGAATGGCATATGGAATAATATTGATATAACTGTTTCAAGTTTTTGCGTGCTACATAATTAGTTCATGCTCTTTTATTCAGAAAATAATAATTATAAGGAAATTAAAAGCAAAAAAGTATGAAAAACTAGCACTGAAGAACCCAGTAAGAAATGTGCATTACTGATTATTGCATAAAAATAAAATAAAATAAATATCAACTTTTTTAATGGAATCTTTGGTATTCTTCTAATCTTTGTTTCTTCATTATGGTTATGGACAAAAAAAGATTATAGACAGAGAAAAAATTTTTTTATCTGAAAATACCTTAGCATTCCCATGCTAGAAGCCCTTCTAAGACTTTTACTCATAGTGGGTGTAGCTGGCGGTTCAATGTGCAGATGATAAATATCAGGATCTTGAATAAAGGTATAACCATTATAAACACAAACCTGCAAAATCAATAGATAAATTATATGGGCAAAATTATTTCTACTTCATAAAAATAAAACAAGAGAGCAGCTTCAATCAGCCTTAAATAAAAAGGAATACTATCAAGAATTCAAATAATACTTTGAAATAAAAAGCATGCAAAAATTTATTTAATTTGATTTTGTAATAGCTAGAAATAAATACAAAATCTGAAAAATAATGCATCAAAATGATGATTTTTGGCATTCACAGTATTTAAAAGTTACTTTTAATAACTTTAAAATCTACCTGGAGTTTTCTTTGAACTATTCTAGATTTGGAAGACAGAAATTGAGATGACTTAGATTTTGCATCATCAGAATTTGAAAGAGTTTCTTGATATTTACAGATCTTTTTAATAATTTCATTTTCAAGTTCTTCATGAGAAGAATGTGTTCGAATGCATAACCTTTCTAATACAAAAGTAATGCATTTTTGTAAACGTGGTTTCAATGAACATGAAGAATCTAAGGAAGAAAATGAAAACAAATGAGGGTATAGATTAGATACTATATCAATATAGGTACAAAACAGTTATTTATTTTTAATTGCAAAAAAATTAAATGGAAATTCGGTGATATGTGATTGATTATGATATTTGATAAAATAAAGTGACAGCTGAATAATATTGCAAAATTAATTTATAATCATAAGAAAAGCAGTTTTTTTATTTTTCAGATGATGATATTAATTTTTGTAACCTAAGCACCACAACATTAAAAACATAACAGTTTTAATCAAAGATTTCTACTCAAGTTAAGGGTTTAATAATTTTATCTTATATACATGTGTGTGTGTGATATCTTAAAAATTATTTTAAATATAATTAATTTTCTAATTTTTAGCATAATTTAGACAATATTAACTTCATTTTTAAGTGTTCTCTTATTTCCCAATTCCATTTTATTTTTTCTGCCAAATTAATTAATTAGAAACTTTGTAAAATTGTTGAATTAGTTAAAAGTCTCATGTTTCCACACTCTGAGTGTAAGGACAAAATACTGCTGATTTGATAAATTCTTTTCTTAAAGATTCCTGTGTTTCCCTTTTATAGTTTGCATGCATGTAGAGAAAATCCTTATCTGAATATCATTGTATTAGCATTGTGAAAAAATATTTTCCCTATTAGTATCTCATATTATATAAGACCAATATGGTTCTTGTTATTTTATTGGCATGAGAGTCAAAGTAGGCCATACTACACCAGACGTATGGTTAATTAAAAAAATTTCTAATATAACATAAGACCAAGGATAAAATATTGATGAGCTTTCAATCATTTCACTCTGTATTGTGTGTGTGCTCGTCACTCCTGCTTGTAGATAATGTGTGCCTCCCCGAGATGAAATTAAATTATGTCAATATATATATATATATATAACTGTTAAAATTGCAAAACAGATATTGTGTATCTAAACATTATCTTAGTTATTAAAAAAACAATCACTGAGATAATTATAAGAAAAAATATATAAAACAATTAGAAATGTATATCATTTTTACCAATTGTACTTTTAGAAGAAAGAGGCATTAATCCAGGAATTTTATATGAAGCATCAATGAAAACATTTTCGGGAATTAAATTAGCCATTTGTAATATGGATGGAAAGGAAGCCTGCGATAAAGAAATTTCCAAACCAGTGGGCTTTACCATAGGCTCAGTTTTCTTTTTCTTCTTCTTCTTCTTTTTAACTAAAAGCATAAGGAAATTACGAAATATATTGAATTCATGAATAATTTTATCTGATTAGCAAGCAATACATGATTAAGAAATGCAAAAAAAAACCAGTGACTTACCAACTTTTTGATTAACTATCAATGATATAGGACTACCATGCACTAAAGGTACTCTGAAAAAAAATTACATTTTTTTATCATATGCTTGATACATTTTTCTTAGAATTAAGTTAAGGTTAAATTTTTTACATTCTGCAGAAATTTTGTCCTTAGTATTATGAAATAATTTTGCTAAATTCTATGAGAGTTACGCTAAATTTGAATGATCATTTTAATTTGGTTATGAAAGCCATTTAATTAATTCTTGAACACTGCATAAAACTTCAACAACATGCAATTTTACATAAAAGGACATAATAAAAAAATCCAATATTATATGTGCCCCCCGCTCGCCTTTTAAAATTATTGTTGTTTAAATATAGATATTTCTACATAATTTTAGAGTGACTATTTTGTAATAGAACTAAAATTGGATGAAACTGAAAAATCAAACAAGCGATTTCAAATTTAACTAGTTATCAATTTGTAATCTATAAAGAAATCATACTTTTGCCTTTAAAATGTGATAACATTTTTAACCATATATTGATTTCAATGAGTTTTGGGAATAAGAACTATTAAAATTTTTCTAAATAATCTAAGAGAAAATAACAAATTTTGTTTTAAATAATAAGATACATTATAAAATTAAGTACTAAGATAAGATTCAAATAGCATAAGTTCATTTGCATTTTATTTAAAAAAAAAAAGAATTGTAAAGTTTTTGAAAAGATAAAAAGATTTTACAATAAAAACTATCCTTTGTAATTCTTATGACTGAAATGAAATTCCACTGGTGAAATTACAGGCATATCACCAACTAGCAAGGTAACAAACTATTAAAAACGTTATAGAGCATTTATTAAGACAAATAGAGACTAATAACTATTTTTAGAAGAATTTTTTATTATTTTTGTTACATAATAATTTTTTAAGGATTTATATATGTGAATAGTTAATATTAATTCAAAATTTCTATGAAACTAAACATGTTAACACATTTCTCATATTAAGATTTAAATTAATCATAAACTGCACAATAAAATGAAAGAGAATAAATGATCAAAATTAACATATAAATGCACAAGTTTGTAACATGTTCAGTGTAAAGGTACGAAACGTCACTGTGGGTATAAATGAAGACTTTATTCAAAGTTTACACCATAGTCCTGAGCACAACGATTAGAATTGATAGCAAGACAAAAAATTTCTTGTTCTCAGAATTCATGTGATCGTAACGAGACCCAGTCCTTCACAGCGGCTTTGAATTTGCGGTGCAAGGTCCGTTACTCGTTGAATTCCCCGAACATAGAAGAACCATTAATTCCCATGTGTACTGTGAGACAATCCGAAGACTACACAGATCCGTGAAGAACAAAAGACTGGGGCTATTCATGGAGGGTGTGGTTCTGCTCCATGATAACGCGCGACCACGTGTCTACAGGGTCACACACAGATAACTGGTCAAGTTCCAATGGGAAGAGCTCGACCACCCGCACTACAGTCCGGACATGTT
Organism: Argiope trifasciata; assembly: GCA_026543055.1. NCBI lineage: Eukaryota > Metazoa > Arthropoda > Arachnida > Araneae > Araneidae > Argiope > Argiope trifasciata. Next base: position 1,545,356 of record JAPMOQ010004242.1, read on the forward strand.
GGCTTGCGATTTCCATGTGTTTCATTCGATGAAAAAACTTCTGAAAGGAAGCGCTTCAATTCAGAGGGAGAACTCAAGAGCGATGTGAAGGACTCGGTCTCATCACAGCAACAGCCATTCACGGAATCCTTCAGCTCATTAATCAATGGAATCGTTGTGTTAAGGCCTATGGTATATACGTTAAATACAGTCTTCATTTATACCCACAGAGTCATTTCGTACTTTTCATTTGGACACCCCTCGTAACATAAAATATCTATAAATATGCTTATACAAAATGACATAAAAAATGTCTAGATTAAGTACATACTTATAGTTCATTGTATTTTTATCATCATCTTCTTCATCTTCGTTTAGTAGAGGAAGGCACATCCATCCACAAGATCTGAAGTTAGGGCATATTTTAGATGGACCAACAAGCTCAATAACCAGCAAGAGATCACTGACAGGTATTGATGTATAAAAATAAAAATTCTAAAATACAAAGAAATATTCATAAAGAAAACAAGAAATATCACTTCAATAGATAACCAGATATATAATCATCTAGTTAAAAGCAGTGGTAATTATTTCCTTTAGAATCAGCACAATTTGATGTTTCTAATGTAACCCAATCTCTAGATGATTGAACGCCATCAACAATTTTCTTGCATGAAATAGAAAATACTACTACTAATAATACTATTCTATTATAACAAGGCCTCCCCATCTCCACAAAAAAAAAATTTTATTTGCATCAAATTTAATTTAAGAAGAAAATGTATTGAAGTAATCCAAAACTCAGTTTGTCCTTGATATTGAAAAATATAATTACAAATAAGAAACATTTTTACAAAGCCATATGTTATTTTCATACTTTAATATCAAAATAAAATCTTACTTTAATATCATAATAAACTTTCATATCAAAATAAAATCTGTATATCATGATTTAAAATTTTTCCCAAACAGGCATTGAGTTGTTTTTTTTTTGTTGTTGTTGTTGGTATTGCATGGTAATAGAACCTTATATATATAGAACCTTTATAGAACCTTTTCATAAATAGTCTAATTTTCTTTATATTTTGCTTTTAAGCTAAACATAACTAAAAAGATTTATTCATTATAAACAATTCCATATTCATTCAGCATGTTCAATGATAATAATTTTAATAACAGAAAATATATATTATTATTATTTATCACTTTCACTTTTTTAAATACTAGTTGGCAAAGAAACACAAAGAGAGGAAATAAAGGGAATTTTCAAAGGAAAAAAATAGGAAAATCTTTTCACTTCAAGTGCATTAGCAGAGCAAATAAAACAGCACAGAAATTTTACAGAAATGATATAAAAATATTAACAGATATAAGAAACTTTGGGAACTTAATTTTATTTGAAAAATAGTAATAACTCATAAAAATCATTTATCAGTTTATATAATGGATATAAAACATTTAATTGTATTCATTCAAGTTGAATTAATAAAAAATTATAGGAAAGCAAGGATAAAATGATAACCATTAATATATTATAAGAATAATTATTTATTAAATACATCAATAAAATCAATTATACCATGGATAATTTGAAAAACAATTTGACGCATAAAAAATCATTCTGAAATAATAATAATAATAAAACTCTGTCTTATATACAATCCAAAGGAAATTTCTTGAGAGTTTGGAGGAGGGGACTGTAAATAATTTAATTTGAGTTACAAATAAACATATAAGCATCATAAGAGATAAACCAAAATATTAAGTGACATTAGAAAAGATTCACCATAAATGAAAAGCAAAATATGATATTGTAAATAATAACAATGAGAAACAATTATATAAATACTATTAGTTGAAAGAAAATTGACAGCTCAAAGAAATTTTCAAACATTGTTTCTCACCTGATTAAAAAATATTTTATTTGATTCGTTCTTAACAACTTTCCCATTCCAACAATTGCCAATGAAACATCCATACTTTTGATCAAATAAAATAGCTTGAATATAATAATTTTCAGGAGATGAAATCTTTAAAAAGAAATAAATAAAAATTATTTAATCAATATCAATCTTAAAAGAGTAAAAACATTTTACAAATATCACCTGCAAACTTATTGTACTATTGCTTAGAATTTCAAATTTGTTTAAAAATAATTAATATTTTGATATTACAGTAATCAGACATAAACAGTTGGGAAAATTAGAAATTAACAGTATTAACATAACATAGTAGGAATTTGAAACTTATAATTATCTCCCTCATAGATAGGAAATAATTATTTTGCTCATAGGTATATTGTTTTTAGTGAGTGTTCTAAAATTTCAATAACAAATTTATCCAAAAGGATTAAATCATAACATTAATTAGAAAATCTGCAAAAACTAAGTAGTTATCCTTATCATAAACTATTAAATTTAAGTAATGCAAAATTAAATTTTTTTTTAAACTAAAAGAAGTTTAAACAAAGCTTTGCTAACACTCAAAAACACATTCATTTGCTGAGCTGGTATTTTCTTCAAGGAATAACTAACAAAATTTTTGATTATTTTGATACATTTCAAGTGTAAAGATTGACAGAACTTAATAATGAGACAAAAGCAAGCTCTTAAATCTAAACAAATCTCTTAGAAATAAATAAAAATAATAAATTTCATACATTAATGTAAAATCAAACATTTTAGATTTATACATTTAACAGTTTATATTTTACTATATGTTTCATGTGTTAATCAGTAGATTAACATGAATAAAGATTAAATTAAGTGAGCGAAACAAAATTCTATATAAATGTGATCCGATGAAAATTTCTAAAAAAATTTAAGCATCCTGTAGTCACAATCATACTTTTATAAGTTTCATATAAATAATTGACAATGAAATTTTATGTTTAGTGGAAAGTTCCTTCATGGTATTTGGAATATTTTAACATAAATTGTCCTTTCCTTATGTGTAAAAAGAAGAAAAAATTGTATTAATCACTTTTTTATATTCTTTGCATTGAATGTAAAACAAACAAAATCAGCTAATCTATAATTTTCACATAACTTTGCATATTTTGAATTCTTGATAAGTTTTAGACATTTTATTTGTTACCAGGAGCCATGTTAGAACCTTATTCTTTATTTTTTGTGTTTCCACATTTACATGTAAAAAATGTAGTTTTTCTTTTTCTTTGCAGATGAATAACTGACTCACAAATTAGTTGATTACTCTATCCCGTACTGTCAATAAAAATTCTAAGAAATTTCTATTTTGAAAATAATAACATAAAAAAAACTTTTCCAATATTATTTTTATATCAACATTCATCAGTGACAAAAAAAAAATACTAAACCTGATTTAATCCGTCAATATTTGATACTTTAATATGAAAAGTACGAATAGAAGATGTAACATCCGATTTTCTCTCAGTACATGGAGGTAAATAGTTTACTCTATTCAGCTTGAACGCTTCCTCTTTTGTTTCCATGGCATGCCTTTAAACTCAATACAACTTTATTATGGAAATAAAACGGAGTTTGCAAGTAGATGTGAGATGAAATAGCGCACTTTTAAGAGATAAAACAATAAAATTCTTTATTTTTAAGTGTATATCGTTAGATGCGTGACATTTGATACTTCCTATTGTGTATAAACATTTTTAAATGATGGTTGCTAGGAAACGGGAGAGATAAAAATATTGCCAGGTTTGTGTGTATATTCAAAAACTTATCCTAGGAATCGATTTTAACTGAAGTCTAGACAGTTGAAAGCATGAATTTAGGCCATAAAAAATTCACGTAATATAAAAAAGAAATAAGACATACAAAAGAATGGGTAAATTAATATTCAGAGAAGACAAATACACAATAATAAATTTTTTAACCGTTTATCCTATTTATCTTGATTCTTAGATTCTAAACGGAAGCCTTTACTACAACTTCTTTCTTAGTGATAAACTTGTTTATTTATATTTTAAGAAGGATCGTGACCAATTAGAAAAACAAATTACTGGCCAAGCCTTTGCTTTTCTACCTGCATAGACCAGTAAAAAACTGATATAAAATTTTGATTTTTTATAGTTAATTATATCTGAACTTATTTTGTATTTATGGAAAATGCAAACAAGCAAAGAGATATAAAGCTTTCAAAATCGTTGTCTTGGTTATTAAGGCATGGTGCTGAATCCCAAGGTTTGATTTTGGATGAGGGTGGTTTCATAGATGTTCAAAAAGTATTAAATCTAAAACAGTTCAAAAATTTCACTGTAGACGAGATCAAAAGAGTCGTCGAACAAAATGATAAGAAAAGGTTTACATTACGTTGCAAAGAAAATGGAAATTTACAGATAAGAGCTAATCAAGGACATACTTTGAAAGTTGATGACAATGCACTATTAAATTTACTTACGGAAGAAACCGTGCCTCATGTCGTTTATCATGGAACATATCTATCAAAACTGAAAAACATCAGACAGAAAGGTTTAAGTCGAATGAAACGCAATCACATTCATTTTACATCGAAATTTCCTGGTGAGGGCTCAGTAATCAGTGGAATGCGTTCAAACTGCGAAGTTATTATATGCATTGATACACTCAAAGCTATGAAAGATGAGTTTAAGTTCTATAAATCTGATAATGAGGTAATATTATGTCCCGGTGATCATAATGGCTTAATACCACCAAACTATTTTAAGGAAATATGGCAGCTGTCACCATTGCAGAGACTTGATTGATATACTAATTTTATGATAGATTTTAAGGGATTGTTTAAATTTCAATAATGTTATTATTTGTATTATCTATAAAATTGTTGAATCGTGTTCTTTGTTTTATTTTTTAATATAGTATAAATAAATTAACTTACAAAATAAATAAAAAATTTGCAAAAAAATCAAGTTTATATTTTTTTATTTACTTGGCAAAATCATTCTAATGAATACTGGAATGCTTCTTATTTATCATTGAGTTATCTCATGCTGTAACTGGCAGCTTTGAAATATTTTACAGTTTAAGAATGTTTTTATTTGATGTATTTATTTATATTACAATTTTATTTATAAAAAATTATTAATATTTCAGAAAAAACCAGATGGCAAACTATTCTTTAAAAATCTTTTTTTTTTAGGCATTGCCATTTATAACATTTACATTTTTTATGTATGGATATACATAAAAACATGTACAATTGATGGGTAACAAAAGAAAATGGGGTGTACATATATATGTTATGTACAAATCTCTATGTGCACCACGTAACACAAGTAATTTTTAGCCAGGACATTATGTTTTTGTTTAACCTTTGTCATCATTGATTTTAATTGAAAGTAAATGGCACTTGCAGGATGTTGTATTATTTTTTACTATCTTATCACATTTAAAAAGTTTGATTTTTAAGTGTGTTAATGAATTATTTTGTCAACATAGCGACCCCTATAAACAGCAGCCAGGACATTTGCACCTTTTCCTTCCTCTGCCTCTAGCACTCTCCATAGGAAATATACCACTTACACTCTAATTATATAGAGTTTTACCACTTAATTTTCATCTGTGATATGCAATAGTTCTGAAAAATAAAATGTTGGTTCCCCACTAGTTTTGGATGGTTAATTTTATTCCTTACAGATTCTCAAAATGTATGATTGTTGAAATGCATTTTATCTGAAACCTGTATACTAAAATAACTAGTATTTTTTCTTGGGCCACTGAGTTTTAAATCCAGTTCCAAAGCAAAGTATTAGCATGTAGGTTTTCTTCTCTATCTTTACCAGTGGACTCCCTCCCCCTTGCCTCCATGGGTCTGGAAAATCTCATTATGACTATATATATGATAAGTGATAAGATAACATTTTAAAAAATTGGGTGAGAAAAGCTTATTGTTAAGTATAACAACATAATAAAGCATGTGATTATTTAATAAATGTACTGTTACTTTCTTTGATCATCCAAAATAAGCATCTTTTTTGTTTTAATCTGAAACTGTCTAAGGGCAATTTCATGCTATAAATGTTTATTGCAGAGTTGTAGGTTTTAAATCATAGATGATACTTGTCAGTGTTGTTAAAAAATGTCTATGCTGTTGAATGTACATCCTGAGACTCAGAGATAGATCAAGCATGTTGAAGGCCCCTGGTACTAAACTTTATGTAACTCTCTGAAAGGATAACCTATAAATTTTGATTATTCAAATACAATGTTTTAAGTTAATTTCCTGTATTTATTTTCTTTATTATTTTAAATTCATTAATTTCATTCATCTTTGTTGATTATCAACATACAGAAAAGCTGAGAGGAATGGTATAGCTGCATTTATGTCTAAATAAAAGATCAGAACCTATTTTTAGTTTCCCCATAGAAAAGAGACCATTTTCTGTAGCAGATAGAGAGTCATAACCCCTTACTTAATTCTGATTGCTATAACATTATTTGTGTTAAAAATAGAAAACCTGATTTTCAGGCCTCATAAATAAATACTTATTTTTTTAAATGATTTTTTCAGTCTAATTATTTACAAAATTAAAATATTTTAAATGTGTAATAAACTCAAAGATATAGTGCTTATAGTCAACAGTCAAATTTAATTTAAATATAGCATGATTTATGTGATACAACATAAATCATGCTGGGGAAATCAACATAAATTATAACATTAAACAAATTCTGTTGGGGAAAGATTACAACACCATCAATAAGGGGGGGGGGGTCATGCTTAACTAGATTGCAATACATTTTCTAAATTGTTAAGTATGCTAATGATTATAGTTTTTAATTTTTCTTTGTGTTGTTTAATAAAATTAATTACTGGGGTATTACAATGCATTAGTAAGTTGTTGATTTTAAATTTATTAAAATATACAAATTAATATACATTATTATATGTATATGTGTTAAAGAATATAAAACAATAATGCACAGTAATAAAAAAGAAGAAGAGCTTCCATTAACCAAATCAAAAGCATAAAATAAAATCTCTGTAAATTCATGCCATGCAACCTACAATTATAATTCAAATTCCTATTAATAAAGATTTTGTATTTCTTGAATGTTGGCATGCTGATTTTAATTTTGATCGTTATATTTCTATCGGAAATTCATTTTTTATTGGTGATGTAAAGACTTTAATGCAATTTACTATTTTAAATGTAAATTTTATGGTATAGGTTCTATGGATCAAATCAGTCATTCATTAAATTTAAGAATTTATCAACATTTGCTGAAACATTAGAACAAAAATTAAGAGTAATCAATCTCTAATGTAATCATTTTTATTAACATGACTTCAACAAAAGTTACTTTTTTTACCTATTTGAAAACTAGAATAAAAATTATGCATTAAAATTAAAAACAGATTCATATTCCTTAAAAATTATGCCATAAAGAATATAATAAAATGTATATTTATACTAGCCGCCACTGGTGGCCAGCCCGTTCACCAATCTTAAAGTACTTTACTTTAAGTTAAGTACTTTATGTGACTTGTCATTGTTAATTAAATACTTTATGTAACATAATTTAATAGTTACTTCATCAAAATATTTTTAACCTTCAAATTTTGATAGTCATATAATTCAATCATACAGTTATATAGGTCTTAAACCTGTAATGTACTACGCGTCTCTCTAATTATCTGTCAGCTACCGCAAACTTCGTTATCAAATTAAAGTGCAGATGATTAAGCTGCAATTAATATAAAAACATTTTTTACCGAAACTATTCATCTATTTTTAATGTCAATTTTGAAAACGGACTTCATCAGCATTTGAGTCTCATATGTACTACAGAATAATTTATAAAACATCTCAAGAATTATTCAACAAAAATTTCTCAGATTCTCCTCTTTTATTTAGTGATACTCAAATATTCATAAATTAGTCAGTTTTAGAGACTGAGTAGATTGAAGTTTATGTGTTTTTATTTAAAATATTTGTGTCTGGAAAATATCTTGTTAAATATGATTCACAGAGCAAAATATATAGATAAAAACCAAACTTTAATTTATTAAAACACCAGCGGGTGACCGAGCTCCGCTCGGAGAAAACAGGTATCGAAGCTAACTCGAAGATTTAAATTTTCAATTGTGATTTATCAAAACAATACATGCCATAAGAAAATTTGTGAAACCATTGGTGAAAAGATAACCGGTTAAAGTGCACCATTGTAAACTATTCTAAACAAAGTTAGAGTTTGGAAAGGGAACTATTCTATACAAAGGTAAAGATTGAAGTGTGTTGAAGTTCAATATTTTTGACAAATTTATTTAGAAAAACCAAACATATATACATACATAAGAAACATATTATAAACCTATAACAGCATAAACATAAAACTTTATTAGTTCGCCATATTGGCTATAGATGGCAGCACGTTACCGCTTGAAAATTTAAGTAGCCATTATGGCGAACTAATAAAGTTTGAAAATATCCTATCTGTAACTCCGAACTGCTCGACCGTAGCGCTTCAAAACCGGCGTCAATCGATTCCTCGTGGCCAAAAACCCCAGACCCCCAAGTTTACCGGAGTTTATTAATTCTGGGGCGATTTTCGACTTGGCAACCATTCCTCGTATTATAGTATTAGATTTATAGATTCATGTTACATACTATGTAATTATTTACTTCATTCAGACCAGCTTTATATATGTATTTCTATTATTAAAGTTTTACAAAAAGATATATATTAAACCATATTTGTCTTAAATAAATATGATTTATTTAATTAATAATTCTATAAAAGTCTAAAAAGCTTTTCTTTACGGTTTCTTTTTAGAAAAAAAATATTTCATATTTATTTCATTTCATACAGACTCGTCCTGGAAATTACATTTTTATATGTTTAATAATTTGCGCTAATAGATTATTTATTTTTTAATCTTAGTTTTTGTCAATCGATGGCAACATATTGATAAAAGATATATATGTATATATTATTTTCCTTTCCTTCATAACACTCACGTACAGCTTAAGTTTTATTTTTATTGTTTTATTGTTGAAAAATCTGATTAATTTTTTCAAAATCATTAGAAAACAAAAATTAAAGGTGTTGATAAAAATACTAGTATCGCTGGAAAGATAATTAAACAAAAATTAATATGATGTAAAAATCAATTTTGTGCTATATTTTTGAAAATTATGGCGGAAAAACGTCGAAATTTCGCTTAATTTTTAATTCAAATTTTAATTAAAAATTCGAAAAAATTGCTCCGAGGTGCACATTCCTGACCCCCAAGGTATGCATGTGCCAAATTTGGTAGCTGTAGGTCCTACGGTCTGTCCTGTAGAGACCCAACACACACACACATTGAGTTTTAAGCATAGATATCGATAGATAACCATCGCAAACATTCACTAGGTTACTTGAACATTTTTAAATTGGATGAATTAAAAAATTTTGATAGGGAAAAGAATTATATTTCAAGCTGCATTTATAATTGAAAAGAGTAACATATTAAGAGGTCTCGTAAGGAATTAAAATCGTTTTCGCATAAAAATAATTAAATTTTATTTCTTGATGTACTGTAGAACCAATCGTCAAACTCAGAGGCACCAAATGTGGGGGGAAAACGTAAAACGACTTTTCAAAAAAAATTTGATTGAAAATTAGGTGAAATTCTACTTTCTCTCGCTATAATTTCTAAAAATTTCACTGGTGAAATTGATCTTTACCCCATTTGAACATTTAAAAAATTATCTTTTTTAATTATGCTAATTTTATTTCGCAGAAATTTTTACTGATTTTTTGGCAACTTTTTTTTTTTTTTGCAATAATTTTAACAATAGATTTCATTGTTGAATTAAAACTCAAGCCGTTTGCATTATTCCTTTATCTAACATTTTATTTTCAGACATTGTTGAACACTAAGGAAGTAAGATTCTCTTTAATATCTGTGTAGTTTGCAAGAGAAATAAGAAAATGAAGTTAGCGTACCACGAAAATTTGAAGGTCATTATCAGGCAATTATTTTTTAAATGGCACCGAGCTGCTATTGAACTTATCTCTCTTAGGATGATCCATATATACTATGAACAGAGCATATGAAAGGTTTTCTTATTTGTAAGAATTGGATTAACTTAAAAACGTTTTACTGGTGAAATCCTGAATACTAATTTATGCATAAGGTATTTAAATATAAATAAACTCAAACAGTATTCCTCTCGGGCCACCTGGGTACCAAACACTGTGAGTAAGTACATAAATAAACCAAAAAAGATTTTTTTAAGCTCCTAAATATTTTAATAAATTTTATTGATAAAGACAATCAATTATATTACCAATATTATAAAGTTATTGCATTAATCAGAAGGAAGAAATATATTGATCTTGTGGGAAGTGATATTGGCTCGGAATAGAGAACCCGAGACCTTTGGGTCTGAAAGCCAGTAACATACCACTGGACAAAAGCATGCTTTTATCCCGTAGATGTTATCTGCCTTGTTATCCCCACAGACTCACCTTCCAGGGAGTTGCGAACGATATGCGTTGTTTGTTGAGTGGTGATGAATTGGTTTGTTGAGTGAGTGGTTGCTGTGTGTAGCTGTTGTGTCTAATGCGCCGTACCCATCTTTGTTTGGCGAGTGGAGAGCTTTTTTAGTTACACCGAGCGTTCGTGAATTGTTGTGTCAAGTGAGTCTGACGACTTTGGCAGCGGGTAGATGGCGCCACATCAGTTGCTTGAAGGTGAAGGTTCATCACGTCCGAGGTCACGATTGTAGGAGTGAAATTTGCTCTCGGAATAGAACCCGAGACCTTTGGGCCTGAAAGCTAGTAACATACCGCTGGACAAAAGCATGCCCTTATCCCGTAGATGTTATCTGTCTTATTAAGATATCACCACAATCTCTTAGAAACATATGATTTGAATATTTTTAAAAAACATCTTTATTCATAAATTAAGAAGGAATAATGTGTTATTATTGATATTTAAAAAATTTACTTGCTCCAATCTTTGTTAAAATAAATTCATATTAAATTATTTTTTCACATTAAGAAAGTTTTTTTTATTAAAACAAAATCTATTTTAAAGTATGCATTAACTCTGTATTCTAAAAATTCAGTGAAAAAGTCCTTAATTATTTCATTAAATGCTTCTATTTGTTTAACTTTTTAGTTTCCTTTTGGTTTCATATCATGTTATAATCGTTGTTTGTTTGTTTTTTACTGTAAATTAAATTTAAGGTTAAAATTTTCATATAAACTTTTAAAAATAACCTCGAATAGCAAAGAAAATGCATTTTTAAATTGAATAAGAATCCCATTTAAGTTTTTGCACAAAAAAATAGCTCAAATTATCACGAGTTAAATTGATCTTAAGTTATACTTTAAAAGATCACTCTATGGATAGTTGAATATATTGCAGAAATATTCATCAGTACTCAGCAATAGAATATTTTTAATTTTGAATAATTTAATTTGTTGGGAATTGATTGGCAGGTTATTCAAAAAAAAAAAATCTGATACTCTTATTTCGTTAAAAGACAAGAAATGTAAAGCGATCAAGTTACATAAATGGCCATTTTCAAGATATGTGAAGATAATTTTCCAACGAACCTAACAACTTTGAAAATATCTATATCTATCCACAAATCACAACACACTACCATCAAAATGATATATTCCCGACTTTATTCTTTATACGAACCTTTCTGTTTTCTGATTATGTTTACGGTCTTACAATGGTATTAAAGCTTGCCTTTATATTTTCTTCTTCTAGGATTAATAAATAGTCAAAGTAGACAACGATTTTGGAGTTTCAAAATATCAATTTTTCTTTTTTGCGATATTTATTGAACATATTAATTTAATGTTTTTATTTAATTTACAAGAGTCATGCACGAGTTGATTCAAATCATCAATCAAATACTAAAAACATTGTTCTTTAAACAAAATCTAATTTTTATATCTATGTTCAGTTTAATTGTCATTGCGTAAGATGCATCCTTTTCATTTCTTTCTTTTTTGTTATATAATGATTGTTACAAAAATGATTTAATAGCAAAGTCTTTCATAATATCTTTAAGGGATTATAATAAATCTACAACTATTTCTGAAATTTCTAAGCACTAAAAGAAATCCTTGTGCTCACATATATGTGATAATGCATTTCTTTATTTTTTGGAATGCAAAGAATTTATATTTCTAGATTATTACTTTCTATAAATTTTATATTATTTTGTTTAAAACTCCGAATATATATATTATTTCACAATGAATATTATTTCAAAATTTAAATACCGATTCCGTAGTTAAATAATAAATTGTACTGAAAAGTTTTTTTTTTATTATTATTTTGTTTTAAATTAGAATTTTTTCAGTGAAAAATACAGATGCTAACTGTCACAAAATGACCTCCTAATTAAATATTTTATCAGATTATAAGAATTTGTGACATAAAAGGGCTTATACAAATAATTATTTTTAAAAAAATATCTAGTGTGAGAAGTCAGAGAATGAAAAAGTCTTTATAAAGAATTGCATGGCCTAAAGGCTGCTAAAGAGTTTAATCTGGTTCTGTTTACTTTTCCCAAAAGCATCAGTTTTGAGTGACTGCGCATATCTGGTCATACTGATGTTAGATTACATGTAAACGAAGTTTCTAATAACAGCTACACTTCTATCAGATTATCCTTTTTGCATTGCATTATTTAAGAATATCAGTTATAGACTGATATTCTTAAGGAATGATCAAACTTCTTTCATTACAGTTATTTTATAATATAACATATAAAAATATGTTATATAAACATGTTATAAAATGTGTTGTTATAATATAACATATTTCAAATAGTAATACATTTTCATAATGAAAGCATTTTCCATTATGTAGCTAACTTGTTTTAAAATAAACAAACACGAACAATCATTTTTACAACAACAGTTGTTACCAATTTTTTCTATGGGACAATTTCATATAAAAATTCCAATTTAAATTTATATGCTTCTGACGTTATTTTTTTAATCGATTAAGATCCAATGTTCATAATAAAATATGGATACATAAAATTTCTTTTATCCACAACAAAAAAAAACTTTTTTTTTTAAATCAAGAAAGGGTATTTAATATCGAAATTCATTTTATACTCAATAACACACACATATTTTACAATATTATATAATAGTAAGCAATATTCACAATAATATATATTGTTGTTGAATATTGAATAATATAATATCGCACATTAATAGGCAATAGATTTTACTACTTGCGATACATCCTAGTTGTCAATTAAATCATTAAAAAAATTCCCCTTAAACTGCACATTCTTTTTCTCTGTTCTTTCTTCTTTTTTTGTTAATTTACATTCAACACAGCTTATGCTAAATAAATCTGCTAATTATCTGTAAATATATTATGAACTAAATATAATAAATTTTAATCAATCAATTGGCACTCTGGATCAACTAGAGCGGCTCTTGGCCTGTATTCGAGCATATGACGATCCACAATTCTTTGATTAGTTCCCCGATCAATTGATTGGTTAGTATAATGTGAAGTACTGGTCGTGTTCATTGGCGCCAGCCAGGCGATATCAGTTTGGTATGGAGACTTGGATGGTCTTTCGTGAAGTTCAATGCAGGTGGTCTCAATCGCCAGAGACCGTTCTTTGCGTTGAAGATCATCTTCTACTTCATGCAAATGCTGCTGTGTCCTATTCAGGACATTCCTTTAAAAATATAAGAAAAATAGGTAACGCTTAAGATTTACACTTATTTGAGGCATTATTCAATATTTTATATCATTCAACGTTTTATTTATTTGTTTAGTCATATTTGCATTCCATTTTAAAACACTGAGGTTATTATGGGATGAACCTCGTAATTTTGTACTCTGGTGATGAGGACAACAACTGAGTTAGCATCCAGTTTCCTAATCTTCCCAATCACACTGGCAAATGAACATCCGGCCCGATAGTTTTAACATCACACAAACACACGTGCATGGTGGTTCTTCGGTGAAATCGGTTTCGAAACTGGAATCTGCCAGTACTGAAATCATATTACCAAGTTAACACGACCTTAATTCTAATTCTTAAAAACTTTTCTTAAGATCCTTGTTAGCATTATCTTGGATCTAATTGCTACAGATTAATTAATAATGGACTTCCCGGGTTTGAGTCCCAGTTTGGGCATGGTTTTTCTTCTGTGTTCTTATGTGAGGTGTGTGAATGTTCCCCCAGTAAAAAGCGGGTTTGCAAGCGAATACGAAGCTGGAAGTAGCTAAATGGCACTCTTGGTCCAAGTTGGCTCAACTGAAAAAACAAGAGACTCCCATTTCGACTTAAATTGCTGACAGATAACTGTCAGCGAGCTTATAAAATTCCATAAATAACAATAACAACAACACAGATTAATTAACGATAATTGTTATAGCAAATATATCTTACTGACAGATATTTTAAGAAAAAAGTTTATATGTAAATATTTGTTAACATTAAACGTTTGTTTACGTGGATTGGAATCTTCTATAACCGTAATATTCGATAATATTCAGATCAAAATTTAATATTAAAATAGGTTTGATACAAGTAATGATTCATCAACAGGAAAAAATCAGATATTACACAGGCTTAAAACTATAAAAGATGAACTTCAAAAAATAATGAATGTTTGTTTGCTAAGTGTACGCAACGAAAAGTAAACTATGATCAAATGAACAATAAAATGAATGAATTTATATGAAAAGTATTTGGTTATTAAGAATATTGTAGAATTATTGGATAAAAGGAAATTAAAAAGTCTCTGGAATTATGAATTCTGATTCCAAATCAAATGAATCTGAGTTTTGGGAGAAATACAATGCCAAATTCAAAATAAAAGTAATATTGAAATAAAATTTTAGCAATAACTTACAGCTGAAGTGAAAATATTATAAATGTGCAGACCTCAACTTACTTATCGTTGATACAATCCAGCGTAAATTTTTTTTTATTGTGAATAAAATCTGTAGTTCGCCTTTTCATAACTACATAATGTTCACGCAAACAATGCAAAATTAGATAATAAAAACGAATTATTATTCACGAATTATTATATTAAGCAAACTCCAAAATAGAGTTACTGCACTCCTTGAGGGATTATATGTATTGATATTGCATGAATCGCTTCCCCTTTTTTAGTTATGCATTCCATAAAGGAATAAAGGGGTTAAATAATAATTAGAAGAAGAAAAAGAAAGACTTCAGCTGTAGTTCAAAATGCTATAGCTTGATAATGTTTTTGGTTTGATGCTCCTAACTTGATTGTTTCAGTCATTTCTTTCAGTGCGTAGAGATTTTTACACTGATCAATTTCCAAAAGCAAAAACTAACCTAAAAATATTTGCGTGTTACTAAAAAATTCCATTTTTTAAAAAAATTTTAAAACAATAACTTGAAGATAACTTTCATATATAACTTTCACAATATTGCTCTTTACTTATATAAAAGTGGTCTTAATACAAAATTATATTCAAAGTTAGCACTGAAAAATTATTACGATGATAGAAAAAAAATTTCAAGGAAATAAAACGGTATTGCTGGAAAGCTAAAGTAATTACAGGAAACTTTTTGCTTTCGTATGGTAGTATGCTTTGAAGTTATTCAAGATGTTTATATTTTAGACTTCCTAAGAAAAAAAAAAGCATTACAATTTTTTTTGTCCATGAAAATGATAACTCAGAATTGAAATGAGCAAAATAGATGATATTTGGTACATAGTTGTACTAAAATAGTATAACCCACTTGTCACATTTTGGTTTAAATCTGTAAGAAGGAAAACTGTTTGTATAAGAACAAATAAATAGAAAATAATATGAAAACGCAAGAAAATTTAATGAATGCCAATTGTAAAGAAAACCCCTCAAACATGTGATCCTATTTGGCTGAAATTCAAAAATGAAAAATTTATGCCGACCTTTATTATGTCATAGAGATCTTTACTAGTGAATATACGATAAAATGAAATCGAAAATATTCATGTTTGTTTAGTTTTTGGAAAATAGCTACACAAAATAATCTCGTTGCAATGGATGTTGGTTCAATCTATGATATTTCTAACTATAACTGTGATTTCTATGTACATGTTCTTATATGCTTTTAAAAGGATTATACTACCATAAAAAAAATACCAGTCTACACTCAATTATGCGGTATTTTCGAAGTTTTTCTATTCGCAACAAAAAACAAGCGAACAGAAAAAAAAAATCCAAGTTGCTTTACGTGTCTTCAAATTAACTTTCCTTGCCAGAATGAGAAAAGTGAAATGAAGCCTGAAACATGCATGATTAAATTTAGAAGAAAGGAATGACTGGATTGTTAAAATCTTGACGGTTCTGATTTTGAACTTTTTTGTGTGCGTGCGTATGAAAGTGTGTGTAACTCGCAGATTTCTAACATGTCATCAAATATAATGCAATGGGTTATATATTTACGCATACACAATATGGTAACTGATTTATCTGAATAGATGCTGGTCGTGATTTAAATCTTTCATTTGGGCTGAGATTTTGCATGGGATCTTGAAGTTTTGAAAGATGGTACGTAAACTATTCCATTTGATTAAAATCTTCTTATCTTTACTTAGTAATATTTCCAAAAGGTGACAATAATAATCATTGTTCCTATTCAATGACACTTCATTGCTTTTATTGCCTTAGCAGATATCTTGGTTTTCTACATTACTCACAATCATCTATTGGCGAAAGAAAAAGTTGGATTCAAATCAAATGGAGTTTCTGATATACAGTGTTTTGTCCGTCAAGTGACTGTAAGTATTATTCTCGACATGGGAAGAAAAGTATTGCATAGATTTCATTTTTTCACATTAGTATGAATTCAGAATCCATGCAAGATTTTAATATGATACAAACATTTTCTACTCTATTAACTCGTGACTTCATATAATATTTTGTGGGCTATTTTTTACGTGACTAAAGAATAATTTGGATTCATAAATCATGCCATCGGTATGAGAGTTTATTATTAATTATTAGAGATTATTCAATATGATTAATTCACAAGACAAGTTGTTACTTACTTAACATCCCTTAACTTTTGTGCTAAATATTCTCTTGATTCCACGACGTGTCTCAGTTCTTCCTCCAGGCCGAAGGTCGGGTGGTCCCTTACCAATTCCATGCGTGGCCGTGACTTCCTGCTCTCCAAGCGAGTTTGTACCAATTTCAAGTTCCCTCGAGATATATTCGCCTCCTGTTCGATGTTCAGCATTTCCCTTTCCAGTCTTTCAATCTCATCTTTTAAGTCTTTCCTCTGAGCTGCCAAAGCATCTCGTTGCTACAAAAGCAGAACATAAATTCAATCAATTTTTAAAATTTAAAACAGTTTGTATAAAAGACATCAATAAACTCTTCCAATGAGAAATTGGAGGTGATAGCACTTATCAAAAAGAAGAATCGTTGTCATATAGAGCAAGGTATATTTCTCTAAATTTTAACTATCTTCTCTTAAAGAAACCAAGAGCAGTCTTCTTCTTTCAACTTTTTCGTATGCTTAGACAGTCTAGCATCATCTTTTTAGATCTCCTTCCAGATTTCTTTGCTGTCTTTTAAGTGTAGCGAGAGGTACAAAAAAAGATAGCGGCAAATTCTTAAATGTTATGGTTGTTTATAAGCATGAATATCCCCCCGGGACTTCCACGTGTGTGTGATGCAACATAGAAGCATAGAAATAAAATGCAGAAAACTAAAAATTATAAATTTCGGATGTTTTCCTTTATATTGATTAGATCAAACTTTAATTTTGGCTACAAGAACAGCATATCCAAACTTTATTTACTTAAGTAAATTCATTTTTTTTTTGTCATTAATATGCACAAGAAGAAAAGACACCCACGAATGGACTCTTTTTGGTAGATATTGATCTACGTTTAATGTACTAATCGATTTCTAAAAATTAACGAAATCTTGATGATAAATTCGTATACCAAATTTTATTCATATAGCTCCTAAAATTTTTGAATCATTGTATTCACATGCATAGGGTAGGCAGATTTCCCTTCTTTAAATTCCATTCAAATTTTGACAGAAATCTACAAATTCATCGTTAAGACTGCATAGCGAATTTTGTCATTTTTTTTCTCTTGAAGTATTTTTAAGTTATTATATTCACAGGCTGATGAAATTCCAAAAAGGATAAATCTCCAATATTTTCAATATTTGAAATCTTCCTTAATCCGAAAGCGCATTTTGAAATTTTGTGTGCCCGTCTGTATGTGACAAGGAGAGCTCAAATCGAAAACGAGCTAGATGAGTGAAATTTAATAATTTTTACAAATTGTCCTGGTCTGACATATCAAAAGACACTTCTTGCCCTGCCGTGAACAAGAATAATTCAAAATACAAAGAATATATAGACAAAACTGGGTACTGCTCCTTAGACAGAAACTGTACATCTGCATTATATTTCAAACTAAATCATTCATTGAGGAAAAGCGCTCCTTCAAAAAGCTAACAAAATTCTTTCTTTTTAATTTGTTACTAAACGCAACATGCTACGAAAATATGAGAAAATCAATGGGATTTTGTTTTCTTTTACATTTTCGTAATCCGTGATTTTTTTAAAATTTTATTGCAGTTAAATGACGAAGTATACGAGGAAGTCAAGAGGAAAACATTAATTTTTTTCTAGTCATTAGGACGGTGAAATACAAAAACCAATATAAATAAGGTCTTTATCACCTCTTTTACCTTTAATATTGCCTCTTTTTCTTTGTAGCGATGGATGAAATGTTCATTTTTAACCTTTATTGAAAGTTCATTTCTAAAGCTTTATTGAAAGAGTAATTTTTTTAGATGTTTTGGTCTTTTGTTTAGAAAAAAGGAAACTTAACAGCAGGCAACCTCTATTAAATTACTGTCGTCTTTATCGTAAAGACCATTTTATTAGAAATTAAACATAATTCTTTTACCGACATCAAATCAAAGTGAAAATTGCAAAGGGAAATCATAACACTATGAGTCACAAGTTTAGTTCAATTACATTCATAAAGTTACATATGAGTTGTTTCGGGAGAACTTTTTTATTAGTTCTGTAGCCAAATTAATAGTTGAGTAACAATTGTATCTAAACGTGTTCAAAACAAATTCATACTATATCAGAACTTTGACTTTAAACTCATTACTCAAACCAGTCCTGTTAAGAACAGAAAAATTAGAATGACCGGACCATCGCAACAACATCACTTATGAGAACTGTGGTTAGTTCTAAAAGCCATCACCGACCATGGTATAACACAACACTTCCCATGAGAAGTACGTCCCGTAATCGATGGGAAGAACCAAATACCCAACTTTTTCTGTACCTATCAGGGTGGTGAATACCAACCACCATGCCGGAGGATTCTCATCCTCTATTACGAAGTGAACCCGGGGAGCCGTACTTCATCACTAGTAAGATCTCTTAACTGGGCTGATTCTGAGAGCACCAGATAAGCGGTCATAACAGAAGTTTTGGGTAGAATAGGGTGCCAAACTTGCAATCATCCTATTATGAAATTAAGGTGATGTCATTAGACCATCGAAACTTGGTAAATATCGTTTACTGGAAGCTGAATTGTAGAAATGGTCATAGATAGCAGAATGGCAGCCCAAAGTTGTAGCACAACTAAGATAATTCTAAATTTTATGTTCACTAGTTTGACCATTTCCAATATCGATCTCTCCATTTGAATAAACATTATGATTTCTTTTATTGCAACCTAATATTGAATGTAGAAAGGCAATACAATAGAATAAACCTCTTCAAAATATTAATGCATATCATGAACCGTTTTCTATGGCATCAATAATATTACCTGAAGAGTTTCGTGTCGTCTTTTTCTCAAAGCGAACTGTGTGGCATCCCTCTGATGGTGAATATCATTGTTGGATTTCCTCATCATATTCCACGAATCATTGGTGGCTCTCGTTGCCTTAGAAATAGCGTTTTCAGCCGCCATTCTCTTATCCAAGCAATTCTGGAGCCAGGTTTCTAGGCTGACGGGACACTCGCCAGCAGAACAAGCATCAGCAGGCCATGGCTTTAGACTTATGATATTGGTAGTAGTTGGATTCAGGGATAGTTGAAAACGATCGATCTTTAGGGCTAGTTCTTTGTCCTTCAAATCGGCTTCAAGTTGATCTCGTTGCTCCTTGAGTTCCACCAAATGATCCCAATTGTGCCGTGATGCTTCTCGCAATGATTCGTTGATTTCGTGGATGAGATCTACTTCCTATAAATTAAAGAAAGCATAAATTGCATTCAAGTTTGTTCTATCTGTGAATACCCCCCAATTATGTACAATTTCATTAGTTAATTCATCATTTTGCACCACTGAGATTATTATTCACAAACAAACAAAAAACCTAATACAAGTATATTTTCATGCTGTTTTCTTAAGTTTCAATCGTCTTTAATTCACATTAAGTGTTTCTAACATTTACATTAACATTTTCTGTGAGGTAGAAAATAATAACACATCCATAAAATTTTTATTCTATTTATTTGTTTATAGAAGAGTCCTTTGAGTGCAGCTTATGATTTTGGCCCCTTACAAACATGGCAAAGAAGCAATAATACATTCGCAGATCTCCATTTTTACCGCGGATTGACCAAGGGAATCTGTAAACTCATTGAGAAAGCAATTAATTTGAAATCAATAAATAAAATTTGGTCGTTCTTATTTGCAGCTGAAAAGAAATCTACGAATAATGACCTCCGAAAATTGGAAAACGAGAAATAAAAAAGTAGGATGCAGGAATTTCAGTTTTTTAGTTTCAGTTTTTAAAATCTCTCGAAGAAAGTGGCTAATTTTTTATTTCTTAAAAGTAAGTAAATTACACTAGAGAGGCTTATATATATATATATATATATAATATAGATAAAAAAAAATATGAGAAAAATAATCAAAAACAACAATAATTTTTTTTTCACATTATATTTTCAGATTTGGGCTTTGACGTGCATTTAGTCACCTTTACGACTGACTGTTGGCTAAATTGCAATTGTTGCAAACACAATAGATTCATCTGAGGATCACAGAGCATTTCCTTTTATGAATATAAGCTTGTATTATATTTTCCCGATCTATCACATAATATTTACTGAACAATCAATGCAAACCTTTTTAACTTCGTGGTAAGCTTCATCTTCTACCAAATCAACATCTCTTCGGCGGTCTCTCAGATTGAGGACTTCTTTGGCCGCTTCATGCAGGGGTATGTTAGCAGCCAAGGTTCTCTCCACCTCTTGTTTAGCCTCGGAGAGTTTGTCGATTGCGTCCGTCACTTCACGAAGCGTCCGATCCAAATTTCGGAACCACTGGTCCACTTCGTTGATGCGATCAGCAAGTTTCTGATTCGTATCCTACAGACAAAAAATATTTTTGAGAAAACAGATCTTTTTGGATTAGCCTTTATACTTCATTTTATATTTAAAAGAATAACATTTATAGTTACGTGTTAACTGCATCCTATCGGC
Source organism: Argiope trifasciata (assembly GCA_026543055.1). NCBI lineage: Eukaryota > Metazoa > Arthropoda > Arachnida > Araneae > Araneidae > Argiope > Argiope trifasciata. The sequence continues at coordinate 1,566,762 of JAPMOQ010004242.1, forward strand.
GAACTTTACTATAAACTGCATGTCATTCATACAACTGGGAAATTTTAGTTACGAAGGAGCTGATTAACGTGAAGTCTTTAGTAATTGATAATTGGCACACTATTAATGCTCAAGTATCAGTCAATTTAATATTCTTAAAGTAAATTTTCAAAAATCAAAAGTTTAGTGCATTAAATGTATGGTGAGAAATTCAACAAAATGTTTAGTGCATTGGATAATAACAAAATGAATATCGGAAAAAGGAACTTTTCCTCCACAAAAATACGAAAACACAACCAACGAAACAGGGGCAGAAATATGCACAAAAAAGGAAATAGGAAAGCAGTTTGATAATAAACAACTATAACGGCACATAGTTTCGCGAGAGAACTCACTCTTCGCACTACTATTCAAGTTTCTCAATCGTTTACCACTCACCATTGACTGATGTTTGAGCTGAACTCAACTCTTGGCTCAATACTTCCGGCTTCGTTTCTCTGCATTTTATAATTTCTGTGACAAGGGAACGAATGACAGGGCAAGAAAAACATCTTCGTTCCTATTCAATCTACCATTAAAACTTCAGTAGTTTTGGGAATTATAGATTTTTTTCATCAAAGACGCCAAAAGATAATAAAATCCAGGATTCATGAAATCGGATTCCACTCAGCATCCATTACAGTTACCTATAAAACCTTTCTTTACCATGAGACATATTGTGCTAGGAATAAAAAATCATATATCAACAATGTATTAAAATATTTTTATTGTTACTAAAATATCGATAAGAATGCTTAGCATGCATTTGATAAAACATTTTAAAAGAGGGATTACTAATCTCTACTTTCTCATACATGCAGTTAATAACTTTTTTGTATAAAGAGTATAGAGAAAATACAGTAATCGTCAAAAAATTCGAACTCGAGATTTTGACGAATCTGCGAGTTTCCTGAGTTTGAAAACCACATTTTTAGAAAATGTTCAACTATCTTTCTGTTTAACTGTAATAAAAATTACTCAAAAATGTTCTGAGATAAACGGATGAAAGGTATATTTTCTTTATAAGAAAATTCTAGATTTCGATCAACTTTTCATCAAAATCCATAGAAAGGAAATCTGTTTGTCCAGTTGTTTGAATATAACACCATAATTACATAGCTAGATAGATAAAATTCGATACAGAGAATTAAAAACTATTATTCATAACGCTAACTTATTTTGAAATCTCCTCTATCAAAAAGATGGTGACAGGAGAGTCCCACCTGCTCACCCTTAGTACTTGGTAAGAGTTCCGGTTGGTGCCACAGTCTGGATATCTTTAGAGAACAGCAAAAAGTTCCCGTTTTTTGAGTGCACACACCAAATTCCTCACCTTCCAACACGGATGGAGGATCTTTGCTGAATGTTCTAAGTGCAAGGCAGTTCAAGCCTTCTTCAATCATATTCTGAAATGCTTAAATTTTACTATTTTTTATTTTAAGGGATCCGCTATTGCTTTTAGACTTTTTAGAAATTTTTACTTTCATGAAGGTGGTATAGACCTGGATCAGAAACAAGAACAAAAACAAAAAATATTGTCTAGAGACTTATCAAATTTTGAGCCAGATCCAATAAGATATTATTTGACAGTCTCTTGATATGTACTATTGGAAACATGTAATCGTAATATCTCAAAGACGCAATAACTTTATAAAGTTTGGTATGCAATTTTGTGACACAATTGTAGCCTTATGTTGAATTTTTGTTTCAGTACGGTTGGGTAAAACACATTTAAAACATAAATTCCATTTTCGTATACTATTAAGCATATGCCAGAGATTAATCACCAAATAACTCATCAAGAATGAATGAGAGATTCAGTAAAAATTCTAAATTCAAGCAAAATGATTATATTTAGAAACTACTGAACGACAACGCAATACAAGGCAAACAATATTTAATATACAATATATCTTTAAGACAATATTTTTATTAGAATATATGTGAGAAAGTTTTTGAGAAATCAATTTCGCTGGTTATTTAAAATTTTGCAAAATTGTCGAAAATGATTTGGCTCTCAGACCAACAGCATTTATTGACATTTTTGTGTTTCACTACATACAACGATTAATCTTTAAACAAGTTAGGAAAATTGCACACCAATCAGTTTTATCGTATCGAATCAATGGCTTCAGACTAATATTTGGCAATCAAACCAATTTTCAGTTATTTTCATAGATTATAAAGATTTTCTTTCGGCTTTGTGATATTAATCAGTATGATTATAACCTTAGTTCAGTACTGACAGATATAAATATTTGGAATAATATTGTTAAGAAAAATGTATTATTGCATGTATACACATATTTACCATATTCTATATGAATATAGTTATATTATTTTAGGGAGGAAATCTATCAACATGTCTTAGCCATTTTTTTTGTGATTAATCGCTGCCATGCTTTTAATACGTATAACAGCATGCCAATCTATAGTTATAATAAATCTCAATGTGTGTGTGTGAGAGAGAGAGAGAGTTGGCGCTCTACAGGTCAGACCGTTCCACCTAAAACTACCAAATTTGGCATGTATATACCTTGGAAACCAGGAATGTGCATCCTGTAGCGATTTTTTCGATTAGAATGTGAATTAATTAAAAATTAAGCGAAATTTTGGCGTTTTTCTGCTATAACTTCCGAAAATACTATTGCACAAACATGATTTTTACATCAAGTTAAAGATGAAAAAAGATTAGCTTTCCAATGGTACCAGTATTTTAACATAAATTCCTATTTTTAGTGAATTTTTAAGGAAATATGTAATATTTTAACCATATTTTTCTCGGACAAAACTATAAAATTTTGCAACAAACGAAAAATGGTAAATGAACAATGGGAAAAAATAACTTTCATTAAAATGTTGTCATCATATGGACAGAAGTTCAAAATAAAAAAATAAATAAATTATAACTGCAAATTAAATCGAAAAAATGTAACTTTCAGCACGTGATTGGATGAAATTAAATAAATATTAAACGTTAAATATAAACTTGGTCTAAATGAAATAAATAATTGCATTTTATCTAGCTTGCGTCAAACAATGCATTCATGAATAATGACTTTTAAATTTTTTCATACTTTTCTCTGCGAGCCATGTTTTACATAATATTTTTACTAATATTTTAATCAAAAGTTTTTGCATCAATCAATTTTCTAAATCAATCATTAAAACTGCCTGATTTATATATATATAAAAAGGAATATTATTATTAAAAAGGTCTTTTATAGATCTTTTTGTCCACCTCCTTAAAAAATATATCATTTTCAGGCAAATTAATGCCAATTAATGCCCTGAATACCAAGGCTGATAATCAAATGAATATGTGCTTGCGTATGTGAATGAATGTGTGTGTGTATGCGTGCGCGAGTGAGTATTAGTGCTCTACACACCAGACCATATGATCTAGAGCTACCACACTTGGTATGTACATACTTACTTTGGAGGTTAAAAAAGTATACCTAAACGGATTTTTTTTGAAACTTGAATTAATTAAAAATTAAGCTAACAGTTGGAATTTCTCTGCGATAACTTCCAAAAATATAAAATCACAAAACTCTTTTTGAAATCCTCTTAAAAATTATTTTTTTATTGATAAAAATTTTTTAACCTATAAATTCAGTTTCTATTTTTAATGAACTTTTTAATAAAAAATATTATAACCGTATATTCCAACAATTAATTTCTTAAAAAATGAAAGTAAAATTTAACCTGCAAGAGCACGTTAAGAGTGTACCAGCAATTGCCGTCATTTTGACAAAAACACAAACTGAATAATTAAATTAGCTCTTATTGCAAATTAAATCGAGGAAAGTATGGTGTTCAGCACGTGTTTAAATAGAAGTGCAATGTTATGGAACAGATATAAAATGTGATATTTTCCACATAATTCTATGACAGCTGATTGCGAATCAACGAGATGCATAGTGTAAGAAAAAATCTTAAGACCTCTATAATAATATGAGTAACGTGACTATCGAATGTTAAATATATTTGGCTGAAAAGTTATAAGAAAGCAAGGCACACAAGTATTTAATTGAAAATTTTAGAACGCTTTACTCTTGGCGAACCAGCTGGTCGCCAAACGCGGCTAGTAGATAATAAACTAATTGAAAATATACTATTACAAAATCGGAAGATCAATTAATACGAATCGAAGATTCATCATATTACCTTGAGTTTCCAGGACATGGTGTTGGTAACAGAATTTCGCAGTTGGGCAGCTTCCTGTCGGACATTGTTGCCAGTATAGGTGATCTTGTTTGTGATACTGTCGAGGTTCTTGCCATAAGAATGCCAATCGCCTGGTGTGAAGTGGGGAAGAGATTTTTCTTGGTAACTGTTGTACATGTTTCCAAGCCAGGTGCTCCAAACAAACGAATATTGGTCTTTTCTGATAAAATTTCTGAAAAAAAAACTTAATTTATTTTTATGCCATAATTACACATAATACATAAAAACAAAATTTTAAAAGACATCACATCCAATATAATTTAGAAAAAGATTTTATATGGTAAGGATTTCTTTGCATTGAGATGATCTTGGAATATGGGCACTCCTTGATTATTCACATAGAACTGAAGAGCAAGAAGGGTGGTACAGATGCCAAATTTTTGAAATCTGGCAACTGTGAATTTGCTGTAGGGACAATCTTTAGTGCTATTCGGTCACATTATAAAGCATATTATGATATAACGATGAAACTATGTAATACTCCGAGTGCTATTTACACTTTCTATTAGAAGTAATTGAACCGAGTAAGTGAACTTATTCCTTTAAATTTGTTCTTAAGAAAAGCTCCAGTGTCTAATTACGAAACTATTACGAACGGGTGCTTTTATTTTTGCTTCGTGCTGTTCTTATTATTCTCAAAATCCTTTAGTTAAATGAGCTAATGAATCTACTAGGTCCCCACTCCGGCTCTATCCCAGTTAACGGTACGCTGTATTTTGGCGATTTTTTTGGCGCCATTTCTCGGGCGATATTTATTTTCTCCTTGGCAACTTCACCCTTTCTCTCCCGTTAAAATATGGTAACCTCGTAATTTGCGATGTGATGTCATGATGATGTAATTCTTGTTTCATCCAATTATATTCAAAGTTATAGGAAGTAAGTTTGAATTTCAAAACTTTCATTGTTTCATCCAATTATATTCAAAGTTGTAGGAAGTAAGTTTGAATTTCAAAACTTTCATCTACATTTCAAACTGTTTCAATCTGTGGTGTGGTACAGTTCTGCAAAAGGAGAGAATTAAAAGGCTGCAAAAGGAGAGAATTAAAAGGCTGTAAAAGGAGAGAATTAAAAAGTAAGTGTTTATGCTTTTGTTGATTTTATGAAAGTGCTTTTTGTCTTTCTAAAATTTTTGTAATTAATTGTTGTTTTGTGATATTTTCTTGTTTTTGGTGACTATTTTCGGAGCACGACTCCATAGAATTCACGCTCAGTTTCTAGGTCTAACACGAAGATACATTGACCGCTCGCCATCGGAACATCGTCGGCGTCACGTTTTCCGATGTTGCGATGGCAAACGGTCGGTGTCCACCGTTAACGGTCTGCGTGTTAGGCTTAGGTACTTGGCGTGTGTTTCGCGGAGTCGTGTTTCGCCAATAGTCGCCAAAAACAAGATGGCGGACAAGGAGCGTACCGTTTATTGGGAATTAACCCCCCCCCACTCCAATTGGTACCAAAGCTGTAGGAAGGTTTTTTGAAGTAAAAAAAATTATACCTTTTTTTCTTCTTACATGCTGAAGCATTCGAGTGCAAGATTTATTTCACTTCTTTTGAAATATTCGGGGGAAAAACCTGTACTTTAGGTGTACTGGCGAACTACTAGATTCGGGTTCCCGCTGATAGCGAAGTCGTATGATGTCGTTTTTTTAAAGTTAAAAAATTCTGTCCTATACCTTTGTCAGATGCTGAAGGCATCATATGCTCTAAATTTTTTGTCAACACAACACACAGACGCAGCCTGTTTGCAGAAGTTCTTGATTTCAAAATTGTCGATAAATAGTAATAGTTATATTGAAAGTTAAAAAAATTCTTATTTAAAACATACTTATCTACAAATATCGTAATTTTAAGGTAGAGAAGGATAACTATAACTGTTTTGCAGAAATGTTTATTTGGTTCACCGCTATTTTTATTGGTGACTTGGCATCCTTGGAGTAGTAAGAGGCACACTAAAATATGATCTTATCTAACTGTTTTTATCATTATTTATTAAAATAAGTGTTGCATATTGTATTTCAACATGGCAAAAATTAATAACAAATCAGTAGGAGACAACCATTCCCCATATTTGCCTGGCCTACTCAGTCGTGGCCGAAATCAGAGAAAAACTAACTTCGAAAAAGCTTTTTAACTTCGTTTTATTTTCATCCCAAGAGGCAGGATTTTTTGAACAAGCAGCCTCCCGGACAGTACGGCACAAAACGAAATGATGAAAAGTTAATGCAAATCAGCTTTATCTTAGTATACTGAGAGATTTTAATAGGATTTCAAATGTGTGTCAATCACAGGCAAGGGAGTCATAGGAATCTTTTAGAAGAATTTATTTAAGTCAGTAATATTTTATCCCTTCACTCGAAATGTGAGAACTTGTCGACTTTTAACATTTTTAGAACAATTTAGTCTGCAATTTTAGAAGAATTTCAAAAATTTAGTCAGATTTAACAATTTTAGAACTCGTGTTGAATTAACTAAACAGAAAAAGTGGGACGGAATAAGAAAATAAGAGAATATTTCAAAATAATGTTAATATGTGCTTCATTGAACAAAGAATTAGGAAGTTAATTAAAATAATTTTTCAAATATCATTACATATATATGCCCGGTTTTTCATGGGCTTCCATGCAAAACCGGATAAAACCAAGAAGAACATTAAACTATATTTCAGTTAAAATGATTAAAATATCTATTTATGGTTAAAGTGTAGCACGGTGTGCCCCCGAGTTTATCGCCAATATGGCAACCCAACGGAATTTTTTTACAGTAACCCTAATTCTGTTTTGTTTACTATTTTTTACAATAGTTGAGTTGTTCAGGAACTACAACTGTTTTATATTAAATTTAATATTTAAAATATCGATTTCAGATTATTTAAATTTTGCTTATTATTTTAATTTAAAATTTATTATACAAAGGAAGTTTAGAATAAAATTAATATTAATTATATAACATTTATTTCATTTTTTTTGTGTTAATATTTACAAAAAAAATTTTTCGTTTTCACACTTTTAATTATCACTATGCGAATTCGCAAATCGTCTGCGTTTTCGTATTAAAAGAAGTCTGCCATGGAATTATTCGCAGTTCTCGTAATTCTTTTGGTGCTCCAACGTTTGGTTCCCTCGAAATATTATTATGTCTGCAATCGTACAGGAGTGGATATTTGGTAGTTGGGATGTTAGGCACTATTTCGAACCTGCTGAATGGATGAAGGGTGATTGGAATATTTTTTTAATGAGTTGATGAGGCTTGGAACGAATGCTTTGAGTGTTATGAAGTGTTAAGTGTTTATGAAAAAATTAAATAAAGCAAGTAAGTACATTAAATATTAAAAATTCTGTATAATATTCGTTCCTATAACATCATTTATTCTTTCTTGTAATATTATTATGCACTATTCCTTAATCCACACCGTCCATCTGTTCAATTTGCTAGCGAAGCTACTGCATTCCCCCTCCGTATGAAAGCGAAGCCCTAGGATGTTTTTTTAAGTTAAAATATACTGCCCGGTGCCTTCTACAGATGCCGAAGGCATCTGTAGAAGGCACCGGGAAGTATTAAACAAATAATTATAATTAGTTAAACATTCTAAATAAAAAGGCGGGAAATGGCAACCGTAACTGTTCCACGAAACAGTTTGTTTATTTTGTCCGCCATCTTTGTTGGCGACTTGGCATCCTTGGCGCAGCAAGGGGCACACTATTCTACACTTTTACCCTATTTATACATACGCAAATATAAAATCCTAAGCCATTCAACAATGAATTATATATTCGAATGTAATTCGTATGCCATCTTATTTTGCCATTGAGTATAATGTAATAAATAGTGCAAAATTTTAGTTCAGACACAAGAGCTTCAATCCATTTAAACTAATATAATTTACTTCTACATACGTTTTTTTCACGCGATATGAAAAGGCTGATTTCTGATTACCTTACAAATATCTATTTTTAATATACACTGACATTATAAAGGCGTTATACAACACTAGTGTTCATTTATAAAGAGCAAATGCAATTATCTGTTAATAAATAACATACAATTTCAATTTCAAATGAGAATTGTAATTTAGTGCTTCTTAGAAATAGAAAGATCTATTGCTATAATTAAACAACTGAGAAAATAAATTTTATATAATACTAAATGCTATGACCTTAAAAATATTTATATCCTTTTAGAAAATTTAAAATTTAGTCAGAGGAAAGGAAATGTTCAACATACCCCATGAACTGTAATAAATAAATTCTGAATGAAATACCTTATTTATTTAATGAAGTGATACTAGAAGAACTAATCCAGCTGTAATTCAAACAGGAAGAATCCCAAGGCACGTTTTCTCTGCGAAACTTTATGATGAGAATTTGAAACGGCTTGGACATGAAAATCTCGTGCCCCTTGAGATAAATTTTCGCTTGTTCCGTTACGGTTACAATCAAACAGAGAGTTTCTATAGCAACGAAACTATCTTAGATCAGTTTCTCTGACTTACAATCTTGGTCCATTTGATGATTTCCGGACTTAATCGATTTTTATCACTGAAAATTGATATTTTTTCTGTGCTTAACCAATCTGATTACCTTTTTGACCTAGATATATTTTCAGTTTTTAAAACTAAAATGAGTCTTCAGCAAGTTTCGGATTTCCAATTGTTCTAATGAATTTCGTTTGGTTTAAGCTTTCCATAAAGTGTATTTTTGTCTGATAAGTTTAAGAAAAATTGTAAAATCTTATCATCAGTTATTGCCTTTGTAAATTATAAATATTTTGAACTTTATCAAGAGATCACAGCAAATCGGCCTTTTCTTCTGAATTTTCGATTTCCTTAATACGCGTCAATGTATAGAGATAATATTAGAGCTGATACATCCAGACGGAAGTTCTAATACTGTGTTTTTAATTTCTCTTATTCAAAGAAAGATGTATATAGACAGATGTATACAAATATTTAACCGCTTCCCTAACAATTGTTTTTGAAAAAAGTTGCAAAAAATTGTCACATTTTAAAAAAATCATTATTAAATACAAGTAAACGAAACAAAACAAAATATGTAGGTTTCAAACTGAATTTTAAAAAATTTTCATGAGTGTAAAAGCATTTAATTTTAATATCAGTTTACTATCCCGAGTTATATCGGCAATGAAAAAAAATTAAATATCAGTCTTTATATGATAGTTTTTGAAACAAAGGCCAACACAAAGTGATACTCGACTTCTGTACACTAGTATCTTGCCACTTTTCTTGCTGGTTTACCTGTGGGATCTTTTTTATGGGAACAACAGAGTACATTGTCTTGTGGGATTTAATTTTTTTTTTTCAGTGGCAAGTACCACTATCTTCATGATAAATATCTGAAAAATCATTGTTTTCGCTTCACTCATTATTTTACTTTTTTTCAACGCAACTACTCTTATTTTATACATTAATAATCCATAAGCAGACATATGCTATACAGTTGGGAAAAACATGTCTTGTCGCGCCAAAAGAATCGCGAAACCAATAATAATTAACTTCAATATATACGAATCCGAGATACCTCGGGATAATCAGGCAAGCGGTTAATACTCCGTGGAAATATTTTTTATTGATTCAATTTTTTTTGTAGATATTTTTTGGCTTTTACAAAAAGGATACTGTAGACGACGAATTACTGTGTAATTCCTATATAAATAATTGATTCACAATTGGCACAAGATATATAATTATCGGATAAGCTTTGGTAAATTGAAACAATACATTTAATTCTTTAGAAATCAATTTAAATTGCATCAGAGAGAAAGTTTTTTTCCCTATAAGCAAATGTAATCTGTTTCATTCGGAGTTGCTTTGTATATCCCAACAAATATCGAATTTGCTTCATTTATAAAAGTTTTCAATGCGCCGTTTTATAAATTGGGATAACCCCAGCAGCGTTAAATAATTTCTAAAAAGTATGAATGATTTATTGCTCTTATTCAACCTTAAAACCAGTTTTTTCAGGGAATTCTTATTCTATGAAAAAGTATTATCGGATTGTCCTTGTTTTAATTATTTTATTGTTTTAAATTTCCCGTTAGATGTAGCCTTTGAAACAGAATTACAATTTTTCATTAATTTCATTTCTGAAGTCATTAAAATAGCGAATTGTCATCGATAATTTGCAGGGACAGAAAATGTGAAATCTTAACACGAAATTATTGAAGAATTGATGAAAGAATTGCATCTTAATGAAAGTATTTTTTTTTTTTAAATCAACAACCACTAAAATCTGTATTCATTAAGATGAGAAGTGTTACAATAAAATTAGCTGAATAAGTTTTAAAAGTTTAATATTTCCTTTCGTTATTTATATTCCACCTTCTTTATTCACTTTTTAAAGAAAGCTTGAGGAGGGGTTAGAGATTTTTTGAGGAAAGCAAGATAGCGGAAAAATTTCCAATACATTGTTAGAGCTTATAGAAACTAACAGAAACACACACACCGACATAACCATATTAGTACCAAATGCTGAATAACAATATCTTCTCGATATTACCCGGCATTCAAAATGTCGAACAACATCGTGGAGGTATCGGTCAATATCTTATGTTAATAGGAATAATTTTGTTAAGAAATTTCAATAAGATAGATTTTTTTGAGCGACTTAAATATTTTCGTTTTACAAATCAAAATTGTTACATGGGCATTTCTTACCCACGTATATGAATATGTAAATATGGATTGGGACAGTGCTAATGAAATTAGTTTTAGGATCGCTAGACACTTATACAACGGCCCTGATACAAATGAATTACATTCGTGCAAATAAAAATGCATTTCTATCACCAATGACTTATTATGGCCTCAAAATTGAAAATAAATTATTAACCTTCGAGCGGGCGCGGAAGTCATATAAACATGGAAGGTCAGGCGTATTTCTCACATACGCTACAGTAAAATTTAAATTTTCAAAAGAGTAACTACTAAAATTATATTGTAAATAGCTTAAGATTAATAACTACAATTACTTCAAACATTTTTTACTTAAAAAGAAGCAGAAACAATATAAACATAGATTGCAATAACAATATAAAATGAACACAGGTAAACTGAATTGATTTTTAAAAATTATAAATGAAATTGCAGATATTTTGATAGAACAATTTCCATATAAAATATAGAAGTGCAAAAAATATAGAATTTATGCATAAAAAGGAAATTGTAATTGACAATAAGATATGAAAAGGAATAATATAGTTTCATTGAACGTTGCAATTTGTGCAAATGTGTTTAGTGTGCTCCAAATATATAAATTTCTGACAAATCTCACAACTGAACCAAGTGATTCTAGTCCGCTTTTCTTTTTGGCAGAGGTGGCATCTTTTTTCTTTTTTTGCTTGACGTCGCATCTTCCACTTCTTAAATACCTAATTCGACTTTTCTCTTTAGCACCTTTCATTTTAGCTCACTTTGTAGAGACGTGGGCTCTTTTTTTCAACAATTTCTTTCGTAAGTGCATTTGCCTACTGTTACCAGTCTAAAACAACACAGAATTATTTGTAAAATCATACAAAATCAGATGTAACAAAAACTTACATGAAATATCGCGCGTATCTCTAAAATATAACTATCTTATCGGCAGAGACCTATTAATGCCACAAACTTACGACGACAACTGAAAATAGGTCAAAGGGAGGGGAACAAATAACCAAGGACAGGCGTTCCCAGTGCCAACAGATTTAAAGGTATAAAACGAAATTCATCTCTAGTGTATCTCTCATATACGCGCGCCAGCTGGAAGATTAATGAAAAACCTCTAAATTGAAAAGTATCGGAGGCAATTTAAATGAACATACATTGAGTTTTGACACAAATTGAGAATATACCAATGAAATTTTTATATCATCTTCCATAGATAGAAAGAGTCAATATTTAGTTGCATGTCTTAGTATTAATATTTAGTTGCATTCTATAATGACCTTTAAAGGCCATTATAAAAGCCAAAAGACATGCAACTAAATATTTTCTTTCTATGCGAGATGTTACCAAAATTTCATTGGTGTAATCTCAATTTTATGAGTCAAAAGTCTGTGTCTGTTAATTTAAATTGCCTCTGAAACTTTTCATGTAAGAGGTTTTTCATTAATTCTTATTTATTTTTAATTTAACTTAAACCATCAGTTATGCGTAAAAATAAAAACATGATTGTATTTCTTGCCAGTATTATTTATGATGAAAATCGGATTTATCAGATGTAAGGTGTACTCTCAATTGTTTGAGCCACTGTAGTTTAAAACTCATTGAACTTTACATTACATTGCATTCAAAATTATAAAAATTCAGCAATGGAATTTTAAAATAAATTTTGAATTGACCTGAAGTCCACGAAAATAGAACTTTTCTTTAAATTGTAATCATAAATAGAAAAAAAATCATAATTAGAAATAAAATTTGTTAATAATAATAAGAATTAAAGAATTGATTGATTGATGAAAACTAAAATGCCGTTCCAATGAATTTCATAAATAATCAAATCGTAGAATACTATATGCTATGCATCTTATATTTTAAAAACTAATTGATTTTTTTACTTCAAGAATACAAATATAATAACTGAAATAAATAAATAAATAAAAAAGATTTTCAATTGTGGTCTTGTTCATCATGGAAAATGCTAGTTATTTACTAGAATTGTTAGAAATGATTCATTATATCATCTGTTTCCTTTTTCATCCGTGAGTGGATTTATAATCTCGTAATTAAAATTACTGATAGAATTATAATTTAAAAGTATATATTAGAAAGGATCTATTTGGTACTGCCATCTGGCGGAAAAATAATCACTGAATTTTTTTTTCCATCTATTAGTGAAGTCGCGGGAATTAATAAAATTTTTGTTGGGTTTATGATTCGCTGAGTAAAAATTGTCTGCTAATTTTTTAAAATAAAATGATATCTAATAAACCAAAACTACTTTATACATTTTTAAAAATGCATAAAGCAGTTTGGTTTATTAGAAGTAATCTCTGACACTTGATTTTCTTTAGCTCTTTCGGCGAAAATCTAAACAAAACACGATTCGATAATTATTTATATTTTGGAGTTTGTAAATTCTTTTCCGAAAGATTTCTGAAAACTTAATTAAATGACATTAAAAACAAATGAAAATTAAAGAGCAAGTGAAAACAACAATCAAGCTGCATGAAAACATTAATTAAAATTGAGTGTTTATTATCAATCGATCCAAACAATCCAAAACATTAAAAAAAAAAAAAACTTATTAATAACAAGTGATGAGAACAGATTAAGTGATAAATAAATTTTAAAATAATTTCAATCAAGCAATCAATGGCATAAATTTTTTTTTATTATAACTTTATAAACTTAAATTGCTTTTCAAAAAACATATTACTTTTAAATGGCGATTTTGAATAATAGCACGAATAACACTGACTGAAATTACATATATCTATTTTCAACACAGCTGACAAAGTTGAACTGTTTGCATAACAAAAACATTAATAGAAATGTATTTAATAAATAATTAATTACTGACTTAATATTAAATTAAATAAATTTGACAATAAAATGCAAATCTGTCAAAAAAAAAAAAAAAGATACAGGAAATTTCTCCACTTTTATTTCAAAATTAATTGAATTTCACAATTATTTTTGAGTTTCAATTAGAAGTCTGAAGAATTTTAGATACACATTATCACAGAGAATGCTGTTCGATTGTGAATTATATTGACGATTCTTACAACGATTATTATTTTGATTATAACATGCAGCTATTATTTGTTAGAAGATTTTATATCCATTGGCTAAGCCATTATCATTTTATTTGAAGTTCTATGCACTTTTTATTCTTTATCCATCATTTCTCATTTTTCTTTGCTAAATAATTTTTTTTAATTCAATGTAAATATGTAAGTTATAAAAATAAATTATAATTTAAAAAATCTATGGATCAATCGAATAATAAGAAAAAGCTCATTCGAAAATCAACAGAAATAATATCCTCAAAATTTCTCGAATAAAGGTCATAACCCCCCCTCCCTCGCCATATAAAACGGTGGATTTTGGGTAAGACCACGAATGCCTTGCGAACTGACGAATGAAGATTCAAAATTTAATACTTTGGAGTGGATCAGGCTTTTTTACGTATCTGTGGTGGGAATATATTAGATTTTGGAAAAAAGAAATCCCTTATTTCGTTGGTAGATGGCAGTAGTGATCCATATCTCTAAAAGTATTGATCAAACAATTTCAGATTTATGCTCGTTGTCAAGTTGGCATTTTACTCTAAAAAAATTTTTTTTAATTTTTTTTTTTTGGTTCATTCAGTTGTGAGTTATAAGATTTTAAAAATGGAAGTTAATCAAGACAAAATTTGTTACATTTTACAATTATTCTTTGATATAGGCGGAAATGCAAGCCAGGTGACTGAAATTGTGAATGGTGTTTATGGTATTGACACTGTAACAGCTAATTACGTGAAATTTTGATTTCGTTGGTTATATTATGGTTTTTTTATGTTTAAGATGCACCTCGCACAGACAGGCCTGTCGTCGAAAATGTCCATAAAATCAAAGAAATAATCGAAGTTCACCGGTATGTTAGTGATCGTAGCATCACTCAGGAGCTAAACATCGACCATAAAACAGTTTTAAACCATTTGCATAAAATTGGATTTAAAAAGAAGCTTGGTGTATGAGTGTCACACCAATTAACATAAAAAAACATGATAGATCGAATTTCCATTTGCGAAGCCTTGGCCAAACGGAATGAAATCCACCTATTTCTTAAACAAATGGTGACTGAAGGTGAGAAAGGGTCGCATACAACATAGTACGAAAGCGATAGAGGTGTAGCAGCTCAAACGGGTAGCCAAACCAGAATTAACGGTCAGGAAGATTCTGCTATGCATTGGAAGGGTATCGTTTATTATGAGTTGCTTCCGTATAGTCAAACACTAAATTCGGATTTGCACTGTCAACAGCTGGACCGTTTGAAGCTAGCGATTGACCAGGAACGGCCAGAATTGGTCAACAGAAAAGGCGGGTTTCATAAGGACAACGCTAGACCACACAAGTCTATAGTGACTCGCCAGAAACTCCGAAAACTTGGTTGGAAAGTTTTGATGCATCCATTATATAGTCCGGGATCTTTTTCTTTTATTGCAAAACTTTCTTAGTGATAGGAAATTGGCATAAAGAGAAGATTATGAAAGTCGTTTACAAGAGCTATTCGTCAATAGGAACCAAGACTTTTAAGAGAGACATTATGAAGCTGCCTTTAAAATGGTAACAAATTGTAGAACAAAACGGTGCATGTTTGACCTCAATCGGACAATCCCAAACATGTTAAATGAAGTTCAAGTAAAAATAATGGATTTTTTGGACGCTTTTTTCCCACCAGTTAGAATCGAAATATGACATGGGACTATAACTGTAATCAAGGTCAAATGCTGAATTTCATTGATCTAAGTGATTGCATTTATTAGTTATCGCATTAATATGCACATGAAAGCACGGGGCAACAAATGGTCACATTTTATCAATATAAATCTTTTCGTTTTGAATTTATGTAGCTCACGTATTCGAATAATTCGAATAACTAGATATATATACTTAATTTGAATAGATTGTGTTCTATCTACAAATTTAAAAATTTGGTCTTAAGTCTATTTAAAGTTTTTAAAGTCAAGCTTAAAATATTTTTTAACTTATAGAATTCACAGAGAGACGACACAATGCCATAAATGTGTTTTTCGAATTCAGGGAGGTTTGAAACATGAGTATTCGTCAAAATCTCGAGTTCTTTTTTTTATTGTTTTTGAATACCGAACTTTTATTCTTTGCATACGTAAAAAATATTCCAGAGACCATATTCTCACTGTAAGCATTTAAAATCCATTTTAGCTTCATGCGCTTTATTACTAAGCTTATAGTTAAATATGATCTTTAAATTATATTTAACTATAATCCTTTCTGACTAAAGAAACTGAAAAAAAAATTTGCTTTTATTCTGCGTATTAAATCAAAACCAAGGGGAAAATATCTGGTTTTGAAAACGGTACGAGGGGCCCCACTATTTCATTGCCCATGGACTACTACAGACTTTAATTCGGCCCTGTGTAGTCTATTCATATCCACATTAATTAAGTTCCAGTGTAGAGTAGAAAAAAAAAGTTAGAAAAGCAACCGCATAAAAAAAGGGGATAAAAAAAATTGCCGCGATCCAAAACTGTCTTCTTCAAAGCAAAATTCGGAGCGAAAAAGATTAATGTTGTTCTATGTTTTCACACGTCGGGTGTGCATTACCGGTTTGTGTCGAGTTTTCACACCCAGACTGACTCATGCCAGCTTTAACACGTTCTTTTCCGAAATTTGCAAGCAGAATAGTTGCGGGGATCGCCCATTTTCGATGAAGAAAAAAGAGTTCTTTTGTCTTCGAGAAAGAACAAGAGTGCGAAACCGCGAATGATAAGTGCCAGGGAAAAGAAATTTAGATTTCAGAAAATAAAGAAACAACATTCCTTTTTACTAAAGTTTGAAACTTGTTGAAATTAATGGTACGAAATTTATTTATAACACATCATGAATCATTTCCCAGTTCAACAAACCTCAGCAGTCCTGCCCCGCTTAGAACGTATCCATTTTTAAATATGATACTAGTTGCTGTGTTCCTTCAACAAATTTGCAGAAAAATAGTTGAAGGAATCGCTTATTTTCAATGAATAAAAAGGGTTCTTTGTTTTCGAGTAAAAATAAGAATATGAAAGCGAGAATGATAAATGACGGTTGGAGGAAATTTAGAAATCGGGAAAAGAAGAGATGATGTTTTTAATCCTTTTTATCAAAAATTCAAATTTTCTGAAATTAGTGGTACGAAATTTTTCAACACCATATCTTTAATTACTTCCTAGTTCAAGAAACTCAAGAAGCTATGGGCCACCAAAAAATATAACCATTTTTAAATGTCATGCTAGCTCCTGTATCTATTGAGCGTTTGAGTTTATTTGTTATATGTATTATACTAGGTTTACACTCTCTGTCTATGGCAAGCATTTGTCCTCACGGGACAACTATAAACCGCTGTACAGAATTTTTTCTTATTGCGCATATACTTTTGTAGAATTTGACTGATTTTTTAATGTGGAAAAATGGATAACTAATCATAGATTAATTCAAATTTTTTTTCTCCTTGTTCTTACTAATCCGAGTTTTTTTTTTCTCCATTTTTCTCCATTGCCATTTCTCCTCTATAGTTTTCCAAACTTAGATATGTTTACCTTTTTATTTTATTTAATCGTGTTTCTTTGAGTAAATATTTATCACTTTAATATGATGCGTAGGAAAAAAAGAAAAATTCAGGGTTTCAACTTGGATCCAAGCATGGAGTACTTGAATCTATCTTATAAAATTGTGGCAAGCATTAATCAGTCCCTTTCTACGCACGCCTTGTCTATTTGCCGCCTTATAAATGATCGAATGTATATTTGGTATTAAGATATAGCAAAAAGGCATATATTTTCACGTGTATAGTTTTTAAATTCTCATATTCGACCTCTCAAAACCTTTTGAGGGGTTAAATGATAAATTAAGTAATTAGTTAAATTAAGCATAACCTTAATAATTAATAATTAATTAATTACTACTCTAAAGTTTTTAGTTAAACGGCAGTACTTTCGCCTCAGAAGATGATGATTTGGAATTCCCTTTTTAGAACTTGACAACATATATTTAATCCAAGGGAAAATTCGAAGTTTCTAGCTTGATACTGACAACATAAGGGAAAAAAATTGCCATTTATTTCCTTCCAATAAAACAAATCTTTTAATTTTTCTATCTCATGAAAAGCTGTAGATTAGCTATGTAGCTATAGATTTGATCTGACCAGTTCACCCAAAATGTCCTATTTACAATGAAATTGAGAATTTAAGAACATATTCCATTCCGTTGTAAAAATTATCTAAGTTTTTTGAAAACATCTCCGGATGTGAAAGAGGATTGATTCACATTTTTCTCTTTTGCATCTTTGATTTAACACAATATGCAGCCAGGAAATCAAATTTCAATCAGCAACTTTCCTATCCTCAAACTTTCTTGGACAAGTTTTACTTTTTGTGTTTTAGCTTTTATGAATTTAGTTTTCCATTTCATGTCTTTCCAACCTTTCATTTTCAGTTAAGTCTTGAGTCATCTTCTTAGCACGATATTGGTCACGCATCTTCTCAATGCAGCATTTCTTATTTGGGGTCGAGAAAAATGGAGATAAAGCGGCCGAATGGCAAACACAAATCTCACGGCACTATTGAACTGAACAGGTCCTTTAATTGATTAAAATCTTTGTGAAATTTTTTTTAAAAAGGAAATTCAGTTAAATGCATGGCACCCATCAATGGTATTAAGAATCAAAGCATAAGAATCTAAATTCTTAACTAAAATTCATCATTAACATCATCGTGGATTTTAATAGAAAATTACTTGCTGAAGATAAGTCATCTTCTTGTCGTGAAATGGAAATCCTAGAGGTGGAAACCAAATACTATTACTGCTACTTGTAAATTGATTTTATCGACACTTTGGCAAAAATTTAAATATTTGAAAATTGGATTACAAGTCAAATTTCATTTCTCTAGTTAAATGCTTTTTTGAATCAACTTATTAACAGACAGAAAGAGTAACATATGCAGATAAATGATTTCAACAATTTATGGTCGCTAACAAAAAAATAGGAACTTGATTTAAAATTTGGAATTCGGAGTTTTTGATGATTATAATACTTTCTCTTAGTAGATTTCATATGCGAGAAAGTAAAAAAAAAAGAACTCACTTTAACACTATATAAATATAAAATTATATGATTTTATTTGACTTTGCATATTTCATTACAGTAATTTTGAAATTTTGTTATCAATTGTTTTTTCACTCATTCTAACGTGCATTATATATTTAAAATTTTGTGTAGTAATTTGTTTCTGATTACATTACAATATTTCAGAACTTTCAACTTTTGAGCTCTTAAATGTAAATTAGTAAGCTAATTTAAAACAAATGGCACTATCGAGAAATTAATTTGGGAGTTATTAATTTTCAAATTCCATAATATTTGTCATCTCGAATCATGAAACATATAAAAGAATAAAAGGTTAAAAAAAAGGCAAACCAAAAGATTTTACACACCGTTTTATTTCCGTTCAAACAATAAAATCATTTATCATCCTAAAACTCAGAAAAAAATATTTCTCACCAATAATCATTAGTTTGAATAATAGTAAACACAAAACTATCCGCAGCATCATGCTGCAAGACTCCTCAGTTTAACTAAACACTCCATCATTAACATTTGTTATAAAAATAAAGGAGGGATCAATGAATAATTCTTATCTAAATAATTGAATTGAACAAAAGAAATAATCAGAAGGTAAGAACTGAGAATTTAAAATAATTCATTTGCCTTTCATCCTCTAGTAATCGATTCAAATTGCTTCAGGGATAAAGTTTTGTTTCAGATAAATGCAATTAATTCGATTCTAGGTTACTTTGTATAATACAACAATGATTGGGTTTGTTTCATTCTTCAAAGTTCAATGCATAATTAAATAGGATAACTACTAAAGCAGTAAATCTTTATATAAATTCTACGAACAACTTGTTGCTGCTATACGGCCATAAAATTAGTTTTTTCCTGGAATAAATTGTCTTCATCGAAATCTTCTGGCTAATTAATTACTTCAGTGTTTTAAATTGTCGGTTGAACATTTTAGAGTTTGAAGTACAAAATTTTAAATCAATGTAAAAATAGAAATTTATCAAAGTTAATGTACAGCATTAATTAATGTTTATGGGAAATGTGTTACGAAGGAAATTTTATAAATTTTAACTTTAACTTTTGTTGCGAGGATTCATTCAGTACTATTATGTGATGGTAAATTATTATTAATGATGTGATTATATGATTGAATTGCTATAAATCAGATATAACAATATTTATTTCGAATATTTTTCAAAGATTTTTTGTCATAAATTTTCATTTTATTTTTGATCTGAATGGCCATTTTTTATTTAAAAAAAGACAATGGCTAAGGTGGAATTTGAACAATTGAGCATCTTTAATTTTGTGATTCAATATATTTTTTCATTTTAAGAGCATGGATGGACTTATTACTCATTTTTCATATACTTAACAAAAAACATGTTGTTAAATAGAATTAAAAGCTGTCAACATAATCTCTAAAAATGTAAAGAAAGCATGTGATTGAAATCTGTTGGAATGGCCT
Organism: Argiope trifasciata; assembly: GCA_026543055.1. NCBI lineage: Eukaryota > Metazoa > Arthropoda > Arachnida > Araneae > Araneidae > Argiope > Argiope trifasciata. The sequence goes on from JAPMOQ010004242.1 coordinate 1,587,251, forward strand.
TCCTGAAATTTTCTCATATATTCTTCAATAAAATTCCAACCATCTTTAAAATATTTCAGGCCAATTTAGAATGCAATAATTCGAGTCTTTTGGTCTCGAATTATAGTGTGGAAATGGCGTACACTAGTTACGAAATATAAAATTTTGGCGTGAATCTAGCCTTTTTACTGAATATTTCATGCGAATTTCCATTTTATTGCTTTTTTTCCAATCGATTAAAGCAACACATTCTGATGAAAAATCTTGAAAATACCGAATGTTTTTTAATTGTCTCATTTGATAAAGCCGACTTTTCTTAATATGTCTTTAAATACAGTTAAGAATAGATAAATATACATTCTGTAGAAGTTTCAGGCTGTTCTATAAATTTTTATATTAATTTATTGCAATTTGAAATCTTTAAATTCGTTTTTCTCCCTGATGTAATTTTGTTTACGTGCTGTTCTTCGAAAGCCTAAGGCTTTCTTAAAAATTGATGTAGAGATGTGAAATTTTTTGTGATTGTTCCTAAATACAAATTTTATAAAACTTACTATAGAATTTGCTCTAAGATGCATAGTTATTTTTTTTAAGTGTTCAAACTCAAAATATGTGTGTTTTTTTTCAGATTTTTTCTATGTTTAACAATGAAAATATTTATAATTAACTAATTATTATCAGGAGGATAAATTCCATAATAACTTTTATGTAATCTATAACTAACTACCAGAAAAAAAATGTGTGAAAAAATTTTAATATTTAAAAAAGTTTTAGAGTTTTAAAAAATCTTCATTTTTTTAAAAACAAATTAACTTTTTAAAAAATTGTTGAAATAATTTAATTTTTTTGTGTGGGCAGTTATAGAATGCTTTTTAAGGTAAGATACACTTAAAATCTAATTTCAAATATTAAAATTAAAAAAAAATTAGATGGCACCGTGTCGCCTTAAACCAAAATTTGACACGTAACTACCGTTGTATTCCCAAGATCACATACAAAGTTTCATTGATTGGAATCATTGTGTTTACAAATTATAGAGTTTGCATCATACGAAAATACAGCCGATCAGCATTTTGAGTACAAAATTTGATAAGAATCTAATTTAAGTTGCTAAACTTGTGTACAAATTTTTACTATATTTTTTTATTTGAAACATTTTCTTTGCACTATGTCGTTGTATAATTGCATTTTGTACTAATGTTCTTGAATGAATTATTCAACTATTAATTCAAGTTTGACACCTAATGACTCGCGAAGAGTTTTGAGCTTGAATACTAGAATCAGTATCCATGAAGCCAAAAACATTATCTTATATGAAGTGAATTATGGGAAAATATAAGCTTGACATATATACAATTCTATTCACTATGATTGCTGGAGCACTTTTTTATAATTGGATTTCGTTTGTTCAAATTTTAAAGGGTGGAATTTTGTAATCAATATTTCACTCTTTCCTGAATTGTTACAGATTTGTAAATGCACTCATATTCTTGTAAATGTACTAATAATTATCTCTTATACATTCGTGATGATTATTTTGATGAAATTTTATTATCTACTGATGACACTACCTGATAATGAGTTTGTTAAAAATCTGTTTGAAAATTGCATTTTAATAATTATAGTAAATATTGAATTATTTTTTATAATAAATTACGAATTAGAGTCCAAAAATTAAAAACTAATTGTAATAAAAATCTATTTTTAGAAAGTAAATAAAAAATTGCTATTATTGAACATAAATAATGTGCTTTTTCAAATTACCTTTACTGATAAATATAAATTTTATCGTATACAATATAAATTTTGGTTTTGGGCTGTTGTTATTTACTTTTAAATGATGCAAATCAGTTGAATCACCGGCAAAACACGAATTTTTTTACCTACTAATTAATTTTTTACCCGAAGGTAACATCTCAGCAATAGCAGCGTAAGTTTCCAGATTCAAAATTTATTCCTTCAAAGACTGTATTTGGACTAGTGCCCACTAAATTGGATATCAAAAGTAAAACCTTTCTCCCCAAGTATATTCGTTCAAGTTTTTTGCAATCTTCTTTTTGAGTATGATTCATTCTAAAGTAGTCATAATGTTGCTTAAAAATCGGACGTTAGCATAACTAATCTCAAAATACTAGAACAAAATCATGGAATTTCGTTTTAAAAACAAAATATCAAAAATTCGAAAAACCATTTTAATATCTCATGTTGCTGGGCTTTCTGTTTGACTCAAACTGTTGCTTCAAGTTTATTAAATGAAAAAAATTTAGAACTGTTGTTATTTTTCAGTGTGTATCTGCATTTTTTTCAACATGCGCAGCTTGTATTCTAACAGGTAAATTTCGAAAAATAAATACATAATATAATTGGCAAAAAATGAAATAAAACATACGTATTGCTATTTTTATATGCATGCAAGTTCTCTCTAACTTCGATTCCTAAGATTAATTTTTGAGAATTTTTCCTTATTCGTGATTTTTAAAAAATCTCAAACTTATCGAATGTAATTAAACAGAATAAATTGCAAAACGCATTTCTAAAATCATTGTTTTCATAGCTTTTTCTTGTGTAATACTAATAAAATAAAAGAATCAGGCATTTCCTGAATTTAAATAAATCACTTTCGTAAGATTGTAAGATTAATTACAATAAAAAATATCGCAAATTACCCAATTTCAAACAAATTAGTTTCGAGACAACAAATTCTAAATTAATTATCAAAAAACTCACTAAAGATTTCGCATTAAAAAATACTACTGTGATTACAGATTTTAAGTTATATATAATGTATTTAAATAAGTTTGCATACTTTAGCACTATTCAAATGTTTACCTTATTGCTAACAATTAAACTTTATCCATCAAACTGAACCTATATTCAAATCGAAATTTTTCAATATTATATTACACATCAAAAAAATTACAGTAACGGAGAGTTCCTTGTACGAGAAAAGTCATTAACCGCTCGGGTAACTGTTATGTTCTATGCACACAGAAGAGTGCAGCTGTTTGAATTTTCTCAAAACAAGGTAGATCTTTCCTTTCTACAAAAGAAGCTTTCAGCTCTGAAATCTCCTTTCTTCAGCAGTGTCATTCTACAGTTGTTCCAATTGTTTCCAGCCAATCCATTAAAATGTATCTTATGGTTATGACCATACAGACAAATCTCAGCAGTAGGCAGTAAATAGTTTTTCCGCCTGCTTTTTTCCTTTTTCGCTATGAATGACCGCTTGTAAATGTTTTAGAACACAGGTAATTATTACTCCATTGTTTCGTTGGTAAAGAATCAGTCCATGCTACCTGTTCCTCGTTGTTCTAAATCGCGGAGTTGTCAATTTCCAGAGATCCTGGTATGCTTGAGCATTGTGGACATGCTTAGCGTTACTAATGGACGAATGTTTTCTGTAGCGGGTGTTGCTTCCACTAAAGGATTTTTTGTAACGTTTTTCCTCGTTCTATTGACAATGAAAATGAATAAAGATTGTGGACAAAAGATTGAATCCAAAAGCATAGTTTTTGTCCGCTTATCACTATGATGTTTTAGTAAAATATCTATGGCTTTAAGCCTGGTGAAAGTTGGTCGTTCTTGAAAGACATACATCGATAGCTTATGACACAAAAGAAAAAGAATCACCCGAAAGTTTTCATAAAAAACGAGTTGTAAACTTTAGTATGTCGATCCGGGATAAATTCTTAAACAACGTATTGACGAGAGCTTCGTTCCTATGAATCTTACTTGAAATGCTAGATTATTACTAGCCTTTTGAGCATTTTTATTGAGTATTTATAATAAACAACACAAACATTTTTTTGCTACGAATCCATTTTCATTTTTTTGTGCATTATTATGTTGTTAGATAATATTAATGAATTTTAAACAACAAATCCTATGTTTGATTAATTGAAAAACTTTTAATTATGACTAAAATATTTTTATTGCAATATCCTTTCTTGAATATAGCTTTTGTACCAAAAATCTAACAAACTTTTTTAGCCAACTTGTTTTAGGTAAGCATACAAACGCGTATTTCTCGTTTGTTGAAGTTTTATCGTAGAGCAAGAAAATGACTAAATGACTAATGACTTTTGTGACATTTTAGATTGCCTATTAATAATACTATCTACTATTAATATTTCAATTTTGATCTCTTATAATAATAATAAAAGATCAAAATTAAAATATTTTTATTTAAAGAACCTTTTCTTTTAGTTTTTTTTATCGACCCTTAGGAAAGTACAGCTTTACACTTACTTTTGTTTCAAATAACTGTGTGAATGTTTTTTTAAAAAGTTTGGTTTTATGCTCATTGATTTTCCTTTCTGATCTAAACAGTTTTTAATAAATTTTTTAGTAAGTGATTTTACATATTTATTGGGAATGAAGAATCATCGACACACTGCCTGCTATTTATTACGCTGTAAAGATTTTTTAAAATTGAAATTAATAGATAACAAATTAAGTACAGACGAAAGATTTACAGAAGAGATTTTACTCAACATTCTTGTTGAAAAAAACACACAAAAAGTATTCTGTTCTTAACACTTTTCTACATTCATTTATATCAGAGATTTAAGATCGCACGTACCAATATCTTGTTTGTAGAAGGGGTGGTAATGTAAAAATATCAAAAAGTGGCTCTTTCAGCTATAAGACTTCATTTTATGTCTTGTTTAGTTTTTGTAGCTTATAAATTTAAGGAGTACATCAATAATAAATAAATATTCGATTCTAAAATTCGGAAGAAATCCACTATCCTATTCAAAACAATATTGGTACTTGTTCATACGAAAAAATATATATATTTAACATATGGGAAGATATGGAGCTGTATTTACTATTTTTACTCTTTATATCCCTTCTCTTTGACGGACGAAAATTCCTTTTTATTCAAAGAAAGGCTGGTTTGCGATGCATTTCTTTTTGGAGGATTATTTATTTCTTCGCTGAAAAGTCTGACCTTTGACCTTTCATTGTATTTCTGTGTGTCTAAATTGATTTTTCTGATCAATAAGTTTCTTACCAGAAGCATTTCTTCTCCGAATTTTAAAAATTGCTTATCTTAACAATAAAATCTACTGATGGCTAAAAATTAAGTATTTTCAAGAACAGTGCTCTGTATAGAAAACATACATTATTGTCCTTTCAATTTTCCTTTTCACCAGCGACAAATAGAGAACTGTTTCTTTTTATCTCCTTATAATTGCTGCGGAATTAAAAGTATTGTTAATTCTTAATTTGATAATGGTGGTTAAATAATACAGGAATAAAAATAAATTGATTTCGATCCTATGTAATCTCCTTCATGACTGATTGCCATTCAAATTATCGCTAAAATATACTATCTCATAGAATTAAAGATCCTAATTTATTAATGGACGATGTCCGCTGTTCTATATATTTCTTGTAATCAATTTATTATATATTTTTGTAGGGGTTTACTTAGTTTGTTCAAATAAATCTCCAGAAAAGCAATCTGAAAATGTAAATGAAAAATTGAATAATTTCACTTTAAGTTTATTTATATGTAATCAATAAAAGCACGAATCTTATTCTTTTTATATGATGATCACAGGTCTTGAATTCATCTATCTCTCTTTATTTCTCGTAATATCATTCCTTTTTTTAAAATTTACATATTTACTTACTAAAAAGCTATAAAAAACAATTTCAAAAACGTAGGGAGCAGAAATAAACTCCGTTGTGTGAAGAATAATGTGGCTATAATGGAAATATCACATATTTTCTACGAAAAACTATTCATAAATGTTTAAAAGTTATGATTCCAAACTTTTATGATTTTTCCTTTCAATTTTTAGTCAATTCATCCTCTTTTTAGCTTCTACTGCGACTGAAAAATGTTTGGATTACCTCTTTTATCTCCCCACTCTGTACCGCAATTTGATGGATGATAATAGGCTTAATGCCACAAATCTAAAGCACAACGTCCCTTTTTCTTGTGTTAATCACAATAGCTTTCTTCGACATTATTCAATACCCAATTTTTCGAAGTTCGTTGCGCTAAAAATACTATTGCTATGCTTTTTTTATTGATGTTTTTTGCTTACTTTACCTGAAAGAAAAAGTAGATTTGTTCGAAAAATTTTAATAATAACTCTCGAGAAATTCTCAGAATTTTTAATTATGAATAAAAAGGTAATAAAAATTTTGCTGGAAAATTTTGCTTTTTATATATCAGACCTCGTTCATTCCAGAAGCCACCAAAATTATGGAACTTGTATTGCATGAATGCAAATAATACTCTTCATCAGTACTAGCTGCGTAGTTAGGAATATTTCTTGTCAGATAACAACACCTTACCGAAAATTATCGCAGCCATGCAGATGACATCAAAGGAAATGTTGTAAATATATGAAGGGAGAAAGAGAAAGCTGACGAATGAAGTCAATAAATACTGTGACTGACTAGAGCACCAGTAAGGAAGATTATTGCAACCAATTATATTGTACCGCTACATTTGCTAGTTTCTTTCTTATTTTCTTTTTGTTTATTTGTTTGTTTTTTCAAGACAAAATATTACTCAAATGTGTTTTCTAAACGAAAAATGCCTAAACTTGATAATCACACATTAATATCTGCTAAATCGCGCTGCCCTGATGATAAAATCTTGATTTTGAATTCAGATGGAGGATTCCCCCCCCCCCAAGATCCGATGCCACCAAAAAGTAACCCTTTTCACTAAAAAATTAAATAGAAAGAATGAAATTTCCTTTCTATTTCTTTCGTTCTGGCGAACAATAATATTGGCGCAGATGCAATATGACGTGTAAGATAATTGACAACTTGCCAGCTTTAATGTTGTCGAAGCCATTTGAATTACGCTCCAAAATTATGACACTCATTTCAAAATAACAGCTATCTAGTTTATATACAGGACATTAGTGTAACCGAATTAGACTAATTTTTTTTGCTTTAATAAATTCCTTTATTAAATCATATCTCCAAACCATAAGTCATTTATAAGTACTTAATAATTTTTTAAGCGATATACTTAAAATTCATCTCAATTGCTTTAATTTTTCAGATACATGCTGTTTATTTCTTTACAGAAAGCATTCATTCATTCATTCATTTTGTATTCAAATGTATTGTGTTAATAGACAGTCAGAATGGAAAACAGAAGAACCCTTTTCAACTTTCTTTATTGAAAGATTAATGAACAATTTTAAACGTCCCCTCTCTCATATGTGGACTTGAAACATTTTTGAATATCTACTGGTTGTTTCTAAAATTATAGAATAAATTGCGAGCTCAAATTAAAATTATATTCTTACGTAATTCAAAATGAAATTCATAAACAAAGTGGGGTCTTTGTCAACGAATAATTTGCAAAATAAATATGCAATAAAGATAAAATTAAATACAACTACAGCAATGCAGTATGCGAAACGTGTATCGTTTGGAAGGTAAATTCTTCGTCCATTCAAATTAATTACTCAACAAGTTTGTTGATGCTGTGTTCAACTTGTAATTTTGTTATTCTTGAGACTGTGTTATTGTACTGTTATAAATTCTTATCCAATAAAATATTCTTTTTACGTTATTTTTTCCTTTTGTTTAATTCCCTGAAATGAAATTCCATGAAACGACCTCATATATCTCCCTTTGGGATGCTTAATCTGTTATATAAATGAAGTATTCCTATATGTCTGATATGCCTCTAAAATTTTGAATATGATTTTAAAAACACCCTAAGGAAATTTGTGATACAATATTATTAACATGAGTCTTCCTTCTGTTATAACAATGTCCTTATGATTGCAATGCCATTAGCTTCAAAACACTAGATTGCCAAATTTCTTATACTGACAATTTTAAGCCTTTTAAGCACGCATCACATTCACAAAAGCTTACATCTATCGTTCGAGGCTGGTAATATCAAAAACACCATTTTTGCTTGTGTTTTCAAATTTACTTTCGAACTTAACTGCTGATCAAATTTTCCCTTATTTTTGTTCTTTAATCTGAAGCACAAAAGACCTTTATAAAAGGGAAACTTTCACGCATCTGAATAGCCTTCGGCCATAAAACCATTTTTCTTTGAGTGAATTATTTGAATGGAAGAATTAACTTGTTGCTACATGATATCCTGTGATTCCACATGTTCTATCGCATGAAAGAAGAAAAAAGTTGTACGCATTTTAAAATAGCTCATTTAAAAAAGAGGTAAACTTTTTATTTACCACCGAAAAAAAAAAGAAAGAAATCCTGTCCTTGTCGACGTCCTTTGGCGCTTCGATGACTACAGGGACGTTTACATGCAAAGATGATCCCTTTTCTGATGATGTTTTGGGTGATTTTTTTTCTTTTTGCCTTCCATAACTTTTAACTCTTCATGTATTCAATTCGTTGCCCTTGGTCGGATGCCGATTTCGGCTCCCCTCAACAATGGCCAAATCGTCGCACTGACCCAGATTAACGCAACTCGCCAGTTGATGTTATCGAAGCAAGACAATAAAATTGCTGTCCAACTCCCTCATTTCGGATGTCACCTCTTGACTTTCACGATCTTTATTTTTAGATAATCCACCAGCAGTACATGGTTCCAATGCTATAAAAATAATCTTACTTCTTGCAGACCGATTGGAATCCGGACTTGTGGAAATTTATGTAGGAAATTATCTTTTTGTCGAAATTTTTTTATATAACTTTGAAAATCATGGAGCTGCTGCGATTTTGAAAGAAATTGGAAGTGATTTAGTTGTGAAATTTCAAAGACGGACGAGAGTTGTTGACCCACAGGATGTTGTCGAGTTATTTATTTTTAGGGTGTTATTATTGGGGAAATTTTTCGTATAAGGATATATTTTTCAGAATGTAGATCTGGCAAAAGAGTTATCTTCGATCGCACTACTCTTTCTGTCGAATTCTAATCAAAAATCAAGTGCACAGTATTTTTCTGGCATTAATAAATCTAAAATTTGTAAATTAGATATTAAACGAATGTTTTAATTTTTTTCATAAACTTAGAAATAAAATATACTACATATTGACACATACATGCAGGATATATTTTTCAGAAAGTAAATCTTTTGAAAGAATTATATTCGATATCACAACCCAATTTGTTGGATTCTAATCTTCTATATAAGTAAAAATGAATGTTTGTCTGTATGTCTCTCAGCCGTATGGAGGCTCATCCGATTGCGTTAAAACTTTGAATACTTATTACTCGCACTTACATATGGTCATGTGCATAGTAAAATTTAGCAATATATATAAATAAAAATGAATGTTTGACTGTAAGTATCTTATGCGCAGCCGCACCGCTCATCCGATTGCGATGAAACTTTAAATACTTATTACTTGCACTTATTTGTTCCTGTTGAAGATGGAAAAACAAAAGCAAAAAAATATTTCCAACCCTAAAAGTGTTGAAATAAACACTTGGATAATAGTGTTGAATAATCCTTTCTATCATTCCTAATTAAATAAGACAATTATTTCAAATTTCAAGCGATATTTCTCAAATTATTTCTTCTGCGGCAGCAACGTGCAGGGTACCAGCTAGTCAAACATAAAGTGTACAATATATTTTTTTTCAGAATTACTAAGTCTAAAATTTCTAAATTATATATTACATGAATTACTTTAATTTTTTTATACAAAAGTTTAGAAATAAAATATTTTACTTATTTACACGTACATACGGCATATATTTTCTAGAAAGTAAATCTTACGAAGCAGTTATCTTCGATATTACAACTCTGTTTGTCGAATTCTAATCAGAAATGAATAAATTTTTTTTCAGAATTATTAAGTCTTAAATTTCTAAATTAGGTATCGCACGAATTACTTTAATTTTTTGTACAAAAGTTAAGAAATAAAACATCCCATATTTTACGCATACATTATTTACGTATCAAGGAATACATAATTTAAATATCATTTTTTATTTCATTTATTTTTCCCAGAAAATTATTACACACTAACCAATATTAATATTAGTTGCCTAAAACTCTGTCTATTTCGTTTTTATCTGCTTTAAAATGACTTAATATTTACAATGATAAAACACGCTAATCATTACAGTGAGAAAAAGTGTTTGGGAATTCTGTGACAAAATTACATTCAGTAATGAAAAGAAATATGGGCATCATAATAATTGACAGACAAATTCCTTCCTTTGTTTCTATCAAAATCGATGCTATTGAACGTGGAACAATCGTGTTTCTCGTGGACACCTACATCCAACGAATTTAATCGATCGGATGAATTATATGTGACTCAAAATATGGACACGTCAGGTCTTGATACTTCTTCACAGTTACATACTGTCAGCAACGCAGTAAAGGAATGAAGTATTATAGTAAGAAATTGATCATCATACAAATTTAATTTAATTTATAATTTTATTCATTCTTTTTTTAAAAAACAAGGCTAGTTAAAAGAGGAAAAAGCAAAATATTAAGAAATAAATAATAATATACTACTCTTTTAAAAGGGATACTATTCCATGGATTCACGAATGAATAAGAGATTGAATACAGTAAGCATAAGCCATAAATAAAAAGATAAATGAAAACATTTTATAAGCATGAAGAAAATTAGCTTATTTTGCTCCGTTGACTACTTTTGATCATTTATTGCATATTTATACGGCTGTTATAAACCGTAAATCAACCACGGATAGAAAAGTTATAGATTTAACTCTAGTATGTAAGATTCATACGGGCCTACATTACAATACTTGGGCCATCTTTTTTTATGATTAACAAAGGAAGATTAAAGAAAATTTCGGTGCTATTTATTTCATTGATATTCTAATACAGATATATATTTAATAATTATTTTCCATGAAAAAAAAACAAATATTATGTTTTTAACATTAGTTTCTGCATTTATTAAATTTATTCTTTTTAGAGCACCTGAAAATAATAATAAAAAAATTACTTATTTTCTAGTCATCTTTAATGACCAGTTAATGTCGAGATTAATTTTCGATAAAAGGATCAATTAAATATTTTATGTAACTTGATATCTTAATACCTTTTTCAGCAAAATAATTTTAAGCTTCAAATTTTGATAATAAGTCTTAAAAATTTCTATTCATTGTACTACGTATTTCCTACTCTTTTGTCAGTCCCTGTGAAATTTCAGCTTTAATTAAAGGAAGGGTTATGGGAAATGGTAAGGGTTATTAAGGGAAATGGTTATGGGAAGGGTAATTGAGGGAAATGGTTAAACTTCACTTAATACAAACACATTTTTTTTGCTAAAATCGTACATGCTTTTCTAAAAATGTAAGTACAGAAAGCAGAGTCGTTCAACATTGAAGCTTTATGTGCATTACAATTGTTTTTCATAATTTATGCAATATATAAACGAAAATTATTCAATAAAAATTTCTTTTATTCATCATCAAATTCAGTTTTTAGTTTTACTTTCAAAGGCAATAAAAATGACATAAACAATAATATTTTATTTTATTTCGTTCAATAAACATATTTTAAAAAATTATGCGTTGTATTCGTGGAGATATTCATGGCACTTTCTTTCTAATGGGGATCGTCCTGGCATCATGGGACGGTTAAAAATATAAGCATTAATGCTTCTAATTTTGGAGACACTGCAACATAATTTTTCTCGTAAACTAACTTTTTTTTTAGCTTTCGACGATAGAAAAAATTTATGCGATCCGATAGTAGGTTGAACAATGAAAACGGTATGAAAAGGGCAAAAATATAATCTAATGTTGGAAGTTAGACAAAAAAAATTTTTTTTTAACTGCCAAAAATCAGCAAAAATTTGCACAATTACTAAACTGGATGAAAAAGATAGTTTTGAAAAGAATTAGAAATTTACTTTCTTGAGACAATATTTTCAAAAATTATTGAAGGAAATTGAAAAAATTCAGATTAATTTTATTAATTAAAATTCTAATAAGATTTGAAAAAATCGCTCTGTGGTGCACATTCCTGATCTTCAAGGTATACAAGTGCCAAATTTGAGAGCTGTAGATTTAAACTTTCTAGCCAAAACACACAAATACACACGTACGTGTATATACATATCTATCTTTGTTATTTGTATAGATAAAGTTGCAATTCTTAGAGTTCAGTGATATTTATTTTTAAAAAAATCTAAGATACGATGATTATATACATGAATAAAGACACTTCAATTTATGTGTCTAAGCTGAATATTTTTTAAACTGTATTCATAATATTTTAAGTCATTCTGAGCTCGTGCTTTGTATATAGTATTTATTAGTAAAAATGGCGAGAATATACAATTGAAAATTGTACAATGAAGCAATAAATCTTCTTGGAAACTTTTTACGTAACGTGAAGAAATAAAAACAAAAACTATAAAGAAATATTCATGCGAAAGCGATGGCAGATTTAAAATATTCCTTATCCTTCCCATGATTTATTTGTATGCTTGCACACGATGTCACTTATAAACAATGATTGAAAATAAGTACTTATGTGTTATGAAAACAAACATTTTCCATTGCTGTCCATGAATACACTGGCGGGGAAAAAATCCCAACACCAAGAAAAAATTATTGTAGAGTAATGAAATTTGGACCGTTCATTAGTCAAGTCAACATGTTTAACTGATTAAAATTTTAGGATCACTGGTTAATTTGTGCTCAAGCAAATCCATTTAAAATGTGAAAAGTTTCTACATCAATAGTCGGTGTAGTCTCCAGAATTTTGAATGCAAACCAGCAAGGATGTATGCATTGTGTCATACTGATGCCAAATGTGACTTTGTGGTTGGAGTTCCATGCTTGTTGTACTTGTTCTGTTAATACTGGGGCTGTCAGTGATGGCTGTGGATGATACTAGAGTTGTCGTTTATGATATCCCATGCGTGTTCAACTGGAGACAGATCTGGTGATCTATCAGACCAAGATAACATGTCGACACTCTGTAGATACCATTGCGGGTATGAGGGGGAGCATTATCTTGATGGAAAAGCTCCCTTTAATGTTGTTCATGAATGGGAGCACTGCAGTTTGAATTGCTAGATTGACATACAAATTTGCAGTCAGTATATTTGTGATAACCACGAGAGTACTCCTGCTGTCGTAGGAAATTGCTATTCAAACCATGATTCCAAGTGTAGGTCCAGTGTGTCTAAGCCACAGACAGTTTGGTTCAGGCGTTTCCCTGGTCTCCTTCTGATCAAAACTCAGCCATCACTGTCACCAAGGCAGAACCTGCTTTCATCAACAAACATAACAAATATTCACTCCATCCTCCAATGAGCTCTGGCTCGACACCACTGGTTTTGTAAAAGGTCTGTAGTCAGTGAAAGAAACGCTACAGGCCACCAAGTGCCTGCCACGTGACCGCCCGGAACCTGGTCTTCCTGAGGCAGTCCCATCCCTTGACCACTGATCCCAACAATTATGCATAGTGAATACATTCTGGCTAAGTTTTTCTATAATATCGCACCTTCTCGTAGTTTTAACACAATACCTCGCTCAAACTCGGTGAGTTATTGATAGTTACTTTTTCGTCTTCTTAAAGGTATTCTTGGCAACATCAACTCAATACGCCAAATTTCAAAGATAAAATACTCTCACGAACTTTATAGCACGCATTTAAAAAAAACCTGATTTGCATATTCTGAGTGGCGCCACTAGCGCCACATTTATGAGAGAAGCGTAAAATTTGAATCGATATCATCTTCCAGATGTATAAACACGCTTACCAAATTTTGTTTATCTAGCATAGGTCTTCCTTGGTGTTGGGAATTTTTTCCGTCATTGATTTTCAAGAATGTATCAAATTCATTCGATGCTGTAAAATACTCAATGAATTTGATATTTTCTTATTTATAGGACTTACTATCATCATCTGGCCTTTAAAAAAAGAATTTTAAAAAAAAATTGCCATAGAGCAACAAACAATGCGTAATCAAAAACCTCGATTGTCTAACATATTCGATATACAATGCATATATAAAAATTAAATAATTGTAACGCATGAAGACATTTTGTGTTAAAATAATTTCCATGCTTTGAAGTTATGATAATTTTTGAAAAATTCAAATTAAAGTACATGAGTTTCAAAAATATATAGAGTTTATATTCATAGAGAGAAAAAATTAATAATAATAAATTTTCAAAATGACTTTTCATCAAACAAATGCTTGAATGACTGATTGATTAGTTTGAAACTTCATAAACTGGACACTACTATTATAACTTCTTAATTTACTCGCCATAAAATGTTTTCTTAACCTATTGAACCTCAAAGCAGAACCCACATCTTTCCAATTCGTTTTGAATTTTTGAAATCAAAATTTTAAAGCGTTTAACATGTAATTTTAAAATTACGTAATAAGAATTCCTTACTAAAATGCAGTAGTGTTCTTTACTGTAGGTGTTTTTAGAACTATCACGGTTCACTTTATAATTTAAAAAAAAAATCCTACTTCAAACAAAGTGGAGAATCGTCATTTAATGATGTTTTTAAACTTTTGCATAGTTCTTCTGTTTCTGAATTTGATGCACCCAATTTCAAACCGCATTTTACACATTTTACGCTCATTGAAAAATAGTAGTATCAACATTACATTTTTTGAGTTCCGAGCCTGTAGGCATTTCAGGTAATGAAAAAGCAGACTCGGTTACGAAATCTGAAGTGGTTTTTATGAGGACTGGACTGCCCTTTTGTGATGCTAAGGTGGTATTCTCCAGGCCCATAAATTCCTCTTGGCAAGCGGCATGGGATGATCTGCAGATCCATAATAAGCTGCACTGCCTATCATCGGTTCTTGGCCTGTTCTTCCTATATGCGAGATCGATGTCAAACTGACTCGTCTCCGTTTAGGTCACACTAGATATACTCATAAGCATCTCATTTTTGGTGAGAGGACACCAGTGTGTCCTACCTGCCATTTTAATTTTAGTACCAAACACACTTTGGTTGAATGCTCTGTATTTAATCCTGACTGTATATACTATTTTCTTACATTCGCAACAACTTTTCGGGACTTGGAGAGTGAAAAATTCCACCCAAATAGTTTTAAAAATTTAAAAGTCATTCATTTTTATACTTGCATTTCACACTTTTTACCTTTTGTGTTGTGCATTGTTCCACTGTCTTACATCTTCGTTTAACAACACCCATGTTAATATTGTAATTTCGCTGGCATAATTTTGAAGTTTTTTATTTCAATAATTTTCATGTTGATCTCATAGATTTTATAATGAATTCCTTTTAATATTCTGTTTCATTTTACCATTTGCTTGGCGCAATATAATCAGATATGGTTCTTGCGTCATAAAATCCCAAACAAACAAACAAATTTATTTCGGAAAATGATGGAATAAACGAGAGGGAAATGAGGCTTATAGCAATAATTCCATCTTTTTCCCTAAAATTTTTTTAAAAGATATTTTTTATTCTTTTATGTCTTGTTGACATTGCTACCGGAAATAATAGTTCTGTTTGGTTTTAATTAAATCTCTTCAAAACTACTTTTTCTTCTTTCTTCAGTTGATTAAAAGCATGTCACGGATTAAAATTAGTTGATAAATTTAACGATATTATGTATAATCAGACATCATGCATTGTATACATAAGAGAAAGTTGTGTTTATAGATTTCATAATGAAACGATATAGGAAAATTAAAATAATTCATTGATCTTTTAGAAAAGGAAAACAGAAAAAATAATCATTACACTTAATTTTTAATAAGAAATAGTTATAACAATTAACAGATCATCGTCCCTTAATTTTTATAGATGAAAATTAAAAAATCTTTAAGGTATCATGTAACCTACCTGCTTATTGCAACGCTCCAAAGCGATCAAATTTAAGAAAAAGTCAATTTTAGGTAGATTTACATTAGTTGTATTAACGTTCCATTTTGAAGCAATACATTGCTATTTTGGAGTGGACCTCGTAATTTTTAACCACGGTCAGATTACTATGACGGCACCTGAGCTGGCACCCCCTATCCAAACTTCCACACAACACCAACAGGAGGACGTTTGGCCCCGACGGATTTAACGTGCAGTAGACCCTTCGGTGGAATCGCGTGTAGAACCTGCAACCCACCCCATCAAGACCTTACCACCAGGTTAATGATAAGTGTCATTAGAAACAACAGCAAAGGCAAACATCCCAAACTTCACATATTTTAGTCTTTACAATTTTGAGTTGTTGCGTTCGCATACTTTTGAAAGTAAGAATTTATACAAATCTGGTTTCAAATTTGATAGGCATCCACCCTTACAGTTTTAAATATGTGTAACAAATTTCATACATCTTGCACTTTTAATTTTTTAGTTACTATATTATATTTGGGCAACCTAACAGGACAAATTTCCGATTAGAAGAAGGGGATTTCGTTCAAAATTTGACAAAATTCTACAAATTTAATGTAAAGACAATTTCAAATTTAATTCATTTGGTTCAAAGCGATTTTGAGCTATCGTGTTCAGAGAACAGTGCACAGAAAACAAACCTCATTCCAAATGTGATTTCCAAAATGTGTTTTCCAGATTCATGAAATCGTGAAATTTGGAGATTCATCAAAATCTCGATTTGAAATTTTTTGATGATATTGATACTTTCTATTTGCATATCTATTATAATAGAAAGTAATAAGAGAATGCTTAACTTTGTAATCTACAGATCCTCTTTCAATAAGACTTTATTAATTATTTATTATATACAATAAATGTTTTAAAAATAAACTTCAATAAATCTTTTAAAAACATTAGCTCTTTAATATTTCTTAAAATCTGTTAAAAAAATTAAATTAAAATTCCTTTTCTGCAAAATTGATTTTTATATTGGTTTACACCGTTTGTTGCACCTAATTAACAATCCATTTGAAGCCATCCAACAACCTATTTTGTTTCTGAATTTCAGAGACTGTCACCAAGTGATTTTTGATCCCTTTTCTGATGTATCCACGCAATTAATCAGAAAAGCTGGAGACTGCTAGCAGACATCTTCGTCTGAGTTCTCCAAGATCAATTTTCCGGTGTCTCTGTCCTTTTGTATGTTTCTGCAGTTGGGCGTGACGAATTACAGCCCTTGAAAGCCGCTGCAACTGTTGTTTCTACGCCGGTTCTGACTCCTGGTTTTTCAATCTCTCTGCTTCAAAAGTTATCTTTGGCAGGTAGAAAGAAGAAGAAGGTCTCAAAGTATATTTTTAGATATTTCGTTAAAATGGAAGGAAAAGAAAGAGTTTTTGTTCTAAAGAAAAGAAAGAGGTGTGTTTCCCCCTGGACTTTACCACATATATCTGCAATATAAAGTTAGAAATTTTCACAAATAAAGTTTATAAAGCTCTACAATAATTATAAAGTCCTACAATTTTCAAAGCAAAATTTCTTCATTTCTGCATCACAAGTTACATCTTTTCTACCAATAAAGACGAATTTGCATTCGTGTTCGTGTGTGCATTGGCTCTGTGCAGGATTCTTAGACCGAAATCAAACTATCAATAATATATAAATATATAATATTTATATATTATTAATAGTTTGTAATATATAAATATTATGTATTACAAATTATAATTTTATTTAATATGTAAATTGATTTAAATATTTTTTAAAGGCTGCAAATGTGCTCTTCGAAAGAATTTTTTAACTTTCAAATATAATTTTAGTTTATAAAGAATCAAGCTACGTTTTTACGTTTCCAAGATAATCCACGAAAGTATTAGGACACAAAACTTAGTTTTAAAACATCTAAAAAAGATTAAAGTTGTATTTTTAATAGAATCAATTTAATTGTCAAGGATTGAATCCTGAAAAAGAAAAATACTATATATTACCAGTGCAGTTTACATAATTACAGAATATTAAATTACTTTACGCCAAATGACACCTAAAAATAGACTACCCAGTGATATAAGGGTTAATGACACTAAGATGACATCGGGCTCCACTACATTACGATATGCAAAATTAGTGATCAAGAATGGTTACTCCAATCCACCTGAGATACCACTCAAATATTTTTAACTTTTTGAGAGTCATAGTCTTTATAAATCATATTTAACGTTTTCGCAAATTACTTTTGTCTGTTCACTTAAAATTTTTAACCAATTTAATGATATGATTTATTTTAAAATTTTTGTTTTCAAAATGTTGTTCTGTTGTTTCTTCCTAAAGTTTATAAATGCGATATATTAGTGTTTTATATCTATATTTTATGAAATTTTTATCCAGGTTTTTAGATTTAATCATTAGTAAAGACTACTCTAAAATTTGCTTGGTGCAGTATGGCCAGATATGCCTCTTGCGCCATAAAACTCCAAATAACTAACTAATCAACCCACCTGAAAGCATGTGTATTAAATTGAATAATCGAAATGCTTTAACGACAAAGGCGTAACTATAGTTTAGTCCTAATGGCGATCATCAGCCACGGTTCAACCATACCCGTTGAAAGCACGTCCAGTCATCAACAGAGAGATGCCGACATTACATAGTTTCTGTATCCAATAGAAAGGCAAGATATTGGACGCTACTTATATTCATATTTGATGTCTTCCGATGGGTGGGATGGAGCAGAATTGGTGTAAGACTATTAAAATAAATGACTTTAATATCGGTTCAAATCTGACATTTAAAAATACTCTGTTAAAAAATCATGGTCACTAAATTATGCATAAATATCCAGAAGACAAAAACTTCATTCGAAAGTGTG
The DNA here is from genome assembly GCA_026543055.1 of Argiope trifasciata. Classification (NCBI taxonomy): domain Eukaryota; kingdom Metazoa; phylum Arthropoda; class Arachnida; order Araneae; family Araneidae; genus Argiope; species Argiope trifasciata. Next base: position 1,605,884 of record JAPMOQ010004242.1, read on the forward strand.
TGTTTTTGTAGTTTGTAAAGTCGTGTTTTTATGGGTGAAAAAATTTAGATATCAACCACATATTGATCAAGTAATCACATACTGATCAAGTATCTTTTTTAATATTTTATCTCTTCTCATTAATTTTGGTATAATACCTTATCATCCTACGACAACAGTGCAAGTACCACAAAAATTTACAAGATGGTACTGTATGACATTATCAGTATGAGAGCATATAGAAAATCGCCCTGTTGGTTAGTTATAAAAAATACTTTTGTTCACATGCCTTTAAATTCGCCTTTTTTCATATATATATATATATATATATAGAGAGAGAGAGAGAGAGAGAGACAGAGAGAATTATTCATTAAAAGTTATAAGATTATGAATTCTAATTGAAATGAAATATTATCAATAACCTTGGCAAACCAACTGTTCGCCAAAAGAGGCCAATTAAAAATAAATGAATACATTTTCTCTCGTTATCAAATTCTTGTTGTTAAATAACTGCTTTAATATGATTGAAAAACTTTTTAATAAGAAATTATTCCACATACCAAAACTGAATTCAGAAAGAATGCGAAGTTTCAGGCGATTATGATCTTGGAAAAAATTCGTTTCATATCCTAAGATAAAAAGGCCGTATTTTATATTCTGCCCTAATAAACTAATGTTTAGTATGGACATAAAATCTGCTGATAACGTATTTCCTTGCCACAAGGTGACTTTTTTATTGTGCAAAAGCTAAATATCGTGAGAATTCTCAATCAGGGCATATGAAGAAGGCGGAACCCTGACCGCCAGAAAGAATGAACAAAAGGCGGACGAATGGTAATTAATCGGATAGAATCGACACGACAAGGAGTGTTAAAAGTAGACCGCTTTCTTTCAAGGGCAGTTGTATACCGAGAAGATAAGGAAAATTTCAAGGGAAGAGAAGCATTTCCAGATTGTATCTGAGATTTTTCGGTTCTTTGTTCTTGGTGTAGAACGCAACTGTCGGTATATTGAATGAAGATTTCCGCCCCATCTGTTCACTGTTTTCCCCTTACCAATATTTCACTCAAATTATAAATAGGAATAACTTGTAATAAATTTCCTGATATTCACAATTAAAGATATATTAATTGGATTCAACAAGATAGCACTCCCCCTTGATTCACATTTGACTTTGTTCTTGGGGTAGAACGTGGATGTCAGTATACTGAATGAAGATTCCGCTGCTTTCATTTACTGTTGCCATCTTAGCAATATTTCACAAAAGTTATAAACAGGATTTAATCTGGTGTAAATTTCCTGAAATAGAAAAGTAAAGAAATTTTATTAATTGGATCCAGCAAGATAGTCCATCCCTTGACTCAACTTTGTACTTGTGATATAACGTAGCTGTATACTGAACGAAGGTTTTCTCTTCTTCCGTTCCCAGTTTTTCTTTTATTAATATTTCATTAAAACTATAAACAGGATCTAATTTAGTATAAATTTCCTGAAATGCGAAAGTAAAGATATTTAATTAATCGAATCCATCAAGAAGGTTTTCCTCTGGGCTCGCATTACGTGTTGGTTTCAATGATAATATGGTACAATTTCAATACAATGGTATACAATGACGAGAGAAAACTGCAATTTTTAATTTCCTTCCATGCGCTGACGAGTTCAGTAGTGTATTAGATAGCATAGGTCCATAATTTTGAACTCAAAACTACAAACCAAACTTTTTTTTCATTAGCATTTTTTAGTTATCGTCTTCACATATATGTGAGCAGGTAAACAAGCAAAAGCCAAATAACCAGCCCTTTCACGAATTGTATCCAAAATTGTATAAAAAATACTTAATTTTGATATTATTATCAAAATACTCTAATTAATTCGCGGTAAAATTTTTTGTTACGTTAAACGAAAGAAATCGATGCTTTATTACATGAGAGAGCAAGAACTAAGGCAATATAAAAGCTAACGAGACATACGCTAGTAACAACGCTTATAGAAATTTGCATTATAAACAGGAATAAAATCACTAATTAGGAATAGTGATAGGACAATAACTAGTCCTCAACTAGAAAATTCGCTTTATAATCAGCACTACAAAGAAAGCATAACCTCATAAGAGCGATTTGTTTTTATAGTTTCCCAACAAAGTATATGATTTTATTGATGCATCTCTATATCTCGGCTCGTAATAGTACTATTGCTCTCTTATTTTCTAGACTCATTACGTCGCCAGTCACAACCATCAACCCAATATTGCCATAAGCACACCAAGTTTATCACCAAAGTGAGGGGACATTTATCTAGCATTCATTACGAATATCTATAATCTATCTTTAAAGATGAGATTAACATTGAAGAAAACCGATATTACAGATTCGCAATAATATAAATATAGTATACCAAATTTCATTGCTGCATTATCGCACTCACATGCACATGAATAGACAGATTAACAGTCCATTCATCGACGGATTAGATAAAAATAAATTAAATCTGATGCAGATCTATAGCAACAATAATGAAATTTAAATTGTATTTACATTCATGCATGTGTTTAGGCTTGCAGATTTGTTGATGTCGTACATAACTGGAGAGAATTCAACTACTATAGTGCAAAGGCCACATTATAAATAGGGTACATATGAATGAGATGGGACTTTCAAATGAGACGTTAATATAACTGAATCAAACTAAGCCATTAAAAGTTGAGACAGCTTAGATAGGAAGGAATATATTTAAGAAAAACTAAACATATTTTAAATAAGTTTAAATTTAAATCAATTTTAAATTACGGATTAATATTATTAATGTTTCTTAAAATTCAAATTTACCAAAAGATATAGGACCTTTGATGTATCCATAAGTACTTTTCTCTCTGTTCGAATTCGCAAACGAAAAAAAATCCGAATTTTAAAATGTTGTTCAACGATTTCAAATGGTATTATAATGGGTGATTGGTTAATTTTTAGAAAAAAAGGAAAGAAAATTAAATTTGAAAAAAAGAAGTCTATATTAGTGGATTCTGAAAAACATAAAATAGTGTTAGTGAACGTGGCTTGCGTCATCAGAAAATGTGTTCAAGCACAGTAATTGAAATAAAATGTCAACTTAAAATTTAATTTTAAACATTTTTTTCTGAAAATAGACCATTATAATGTCATTTGAAACTTTAGAACAAGAGTTTAAGAACAATTTTTTAGGATACTATAAAAAAAATAGAAGGCTCATTTTAATATCTATGATGTCTTTTTAATACTATAAATTTGTCATTAAAATTTTTCCTTTTAAACTAATAGCCTTTTATTTAGGCATAAAAAATCCGACGCTTGAACTCTCCATCTTTTTCCGGTTCGATATCCTAGGAGGAAAAGAAGTCAAAACTCTTTTTTTCTGTGGAAGGAATAATTCACCGAATAACTTAAAGAAATAAACATACTGTTGCAGATTTTTTATGGTAAAATACAAATTCAACTGAATTTTTTGTGATATCATAGCATCAGTTAGAAGATTTTATAGTTTCATTATATGTGTTAACAAAAATATATAGTTTTATAGTTTAATTCATTAAATTGAGATTCCTTTTCTTAGATAACAAGAGCAGGAATGAATTTATTTGAAATATTCTGGAAGAAAACTTTAATTCAATGTCTATAATTAATTAGTCTTAGATTTTTTTAGTATCTTAATGATGATACAGAAGTTCTCATTTTTTCCGATTCCTTTTGTACCTTATTTCGGAATGACGAAACCGAAATTATTTACCTTCATTAATGTATTTGAATTAATTTGTTGTAGTAAATCAGCAAGGATATCAATAGGCAGAAGTTTCTTGTTTGATACAAATTTATATAAAAAATAAAAGAAATATGAGTAAAATAGTGAGTTTTGAGTATTTATAATTTTATCTGTGTTGCGCCAATTACTCATCTAAATGTATATCAACTGTTTCATTATTTTTACTAAATTATTTAATTAAGAGATGTGTAAATTTAATAACTCATATTAAAACTAATTTTGAAAGCTCTTTTTATAGACAGTATGCAGGCGTTAATATTTTATTCAGTAGTTAAAAAGAGCACATTCTAATACATCTATCGGAGCGACTTCAGACCATTGCATTAAAAATAGTTTCTATAGATACCTAGTTGAATAGTCACCGAGGTCCAGCGCCTTATTTCCGTTGAACAGAAGAGTTGAAGGGACTGCACTTTCTGTGATTTAGAATGGCATTCTTTTGATCGTCATAGCTAAACAATTTAAACAAAATAATTAAAAATTACAATTTTGTAGTGTTATTGTTACCCGTGGCATTTACAAGCCCTCCGACCGAAAACTGTCAGCGATTTAAGCCTAAATTAATGTCCCTTGTTTTTTCAGTAGCGCCGATTAGGGCCAAGAGTACGACTTAGTTATTTCATAGTCACATTTGCTTGCACTACCTCTTTTTATGGGGGGGCCCCATTCACACTACTCACAGATAGAACAAAGAAAATTAACCATGCCCGAACCGCGACATCCAGATCAGGGGAAAAACATGTTACTCCTATGTCAGGACACAGGCGTTTCGTAGTGGTAAAAAAAAAAGAGCAAAGGACGTTTTTTTTTTTTTTTTTTTTTTTGTCTGTTTGTTTTACCGGATGAAACCAAAATGAGACATAGATTTGTCCTCATAGATTTGGTTCAAAAATTGTTCTACACTTTAGATGTTAACGATGTTTTTTTTCCTAGCTCCTTTCGTTGAGTCAGACAGTCTTCCACTGAATGAATTTCATTCATTTTTGGTAGATATCTGAAGTTCAGAAGAAAGACATCGTACCAAACAGTTCACAACGTTTTTAAATGATTTTGCTTACATATAAACTTAACTAAAAAATTATAATTTTTGGACCTAACGAAAACACAACGTCTGAAGTATGAAAATTTGTCAAAACCTCTATACATATGTCATAGCTTTCTATTTGTACATATAGCAAACGAGAAAGTACAAAGATATATAAAGTTAACTAACTCCATTCATTCGCTTGCAATTTGAAACAGACCTCAAAATTCCGAAGAAAAAAAAGCGACAACTTCATCATTGAAGCTCCTGTATATTTAGTAACAGTTCAGACTCAATTATCTACCCTTTTAATTTCTGATGGATCTCGTTTTAAATTATCAAGGCACATTTCTTTTCCAGTCTTCGTCAACTGAAGTTATTACATGTGGTGAATTCAAACCCAAAGCATTCAAGAAAAAACAACAAAAAATATCAGCTATGAAGAGAAAATATTTTTTAGATACTTCCAACATAACCAAATTAAGTATTCCATTTCTTCCCCCCCCCTTGAGATTTCCTTATGATTTTAAGCACAAGATGAAAATAGAACTAGATTAAAGATTTTTCATAATTCAAAATAATAAAGACATAACTTATTTCAAAGGAAGCCGAAAATGCAAAAAAAATCATAGTTTCTATTGTATTAGCTGTATTGGCAATCAGTCCACTTGGAATATTAGTTCTTTTTATTTTCATTATGCTTAAATTGATGCTCGTGATACCCTGAACGAAGTACTTTTTAAAGTAGAATTTTGTTTGATATTTAAGCTGTGTTATTTTTAATAACTTTATACATATTCTGTTACTGAAGAGATAAATTTTCCATGACATCATAATGCTTACATTAAAACTTAAGTACCGTATTTACGTGAATCTAATGAGCATCGTTTTTGGCCAAATGTAGGATTCAAAATTATAAAATAAGAATTAAAAATTATGAAAAAAGACTCAATAAATTCCTCATACCCATTACATTCGCCTACAAACAATTTTTTTTATTATTAAAAATGGGGATACGTATTAGATTCGCATATACACGGTATTTAGGAAATATATATTTTGATTAAATGCTATTTTTCGTGGCAATCAATTTCTTATCCTTTATATAAATTATTCAGATACTAAACAAAGTACTTTTTTAAAGAATTCAATAATCAAGAAAACTAAATGATTAAATATTTGATGGAAAAAAGAAAATTATTTAACTTTCATTGTAACAATAAAATAATATTTTTAAAAATTATCACCATTATTTTATAAAATTTTGCATGACAGTGAAATAAGCATCGTTTTGAAATATTTTAAAATCTTTTTCGGATAAAATATTTTCGAACGTTATAATGAAAAATTACGAAACATCAAAATTTTTAAATAATTAAAACTTATCGCTCATAATTGCTCATCAAAATTTTCTTAAGTATATTTCAACCAAATTTAGCAACTCTATGTAAAACGAAGACTGTAGAAAAAGGACATGCAGACAATTTTATAATTAACTCTGATTTAATGGAAGTTTTTAAAGTTTCCTAAAGGAAAATTCTATAATTTTCGAACAATTTGATGTCGAGAATTTGATTAATGATTCTGTAAAAAAATTATTTACACAATTAACGTTATATTTGAGCATGTTATCTCAAAATGCTGATATTTCTATACTTTCGTAAGCTGATGAATCACTTTATATTAGGGCTAAATGTTTTACATAATATTTCTCTGACAGAAGGTTGTTGGCCTTCAATATCAATTAAATAAGAAATCTATTTGCTGAGAAGGAGAAATGTACTAAACAGATAGCCCAAAAATAATAGGTTTGATTGCGAGGCAGATTTTTTTTCCTTCCAACTTCTCATTATCGATGTATTTTCAATCACATTTTAAAACAAAATAAAGCTCAGCCAGATCAGGTAAATTTTATTCAAGCATGTGTCCAAACTGATATTATGTAATTATTACCTCGTACTTTCCAATTAGTCAGAATCTGGTTATAGTTTTAAAACTTCTGTATTTTTTCATGAAAGGAAATCTTTAAAAGAGTTGAATACTTCGGGATTTTGAAAATTTTTAGCTCATGAAAATATTTTGATTAGTTTAACCAGTATTGCCATAATTTAAGTATTCATGAAACTGATAACATGTTGCTATGCCTCCAAATAGTTTTTTTTAAATATATATGCAGAGTGTCCGCTTTATCGATGCCAAATAATCGATTTGAATTGATACAAATAGACACACAATTACAAGTGGAAAAATGCTTTCATAACGGAAAGGTATGTATTTTATGTTGTTTGTGTCAAAAAAATGTATGCATGAAAATTTACAAATACTAATTTTTTATATACTCCATCAATGCTATCCGTCTTCTATACTTATAATAAAGCTCAATGTGTGTGCGTGTGTGTGTGTGTGTTGGCGCTCTACAGGCCAGACCGTTGGACCTACAGCTACCAAATTTGGTAGATGTATACCTTGGAGGTCGGGAATGTGCAGCTCGGAGCCCCTTTTTCGAATTTTTAATTATAATATGAATCAATTAAAAATTAAGCGAAATTTCGACGTATTTCCGCTATAACTTCCGAAAATATTATTGCACAAACATAATTTTAAATTTATAACGTAAACTTCTATTTTTAACGAATTTTTAAAGAAATATTTTAACCATGTTTTTAGCACATGACTGGATAAAATAAAAGAATGCCGGAAGTACGAATAAAAAAAACTATCATCACAAAATAAATCTAAAGAAATGCAACTTTTAACACGTGACTGGATAAAATGAAAGAAATATAAAATGTGATATTTTCTAAAAAAATAAATGCAAAGCAAAGGATTCTATGAAGGTAAATAATTAATTCAATAAATCTTCTTTACGGTAAACCTGATCGAATTTAGACAGGATATGCATTCGAATCCCGACTTAATGGCATATTTCTATTATCGTTTGCAATATCTGTATTGTATCATTAATTTAATATTTTTTTTTCATTATAAAATGTGATAGTTTCTAAAAAAATAAATGCAAAGCTAAGGTTTCTATAAAATCTGCAAGAGCACGTCAAAGGGAAAAAATGACGTTTTATCACCGCGTTGCCATCATTTTGAAGAAAGTTCAAATTTAAAAAATTATATAAATAATAAAAACTATCATTACAAATTAAATCTGAAGAAATGCAACTTTTAGCACGTGACTGGATAAAATAAAATAAATATAAAATGTGATATTTTCTTTAAAAAAATGCAAGGCAAAGGATTCTATGATCTTTTGCAATCTTTAAATGATTAATTGAATGAATTATCTTTATTTATACAGGATTGAATTTATACAGAATATGCATTCAAATTCCTTTCCAATGGCCAATTTGTAAAATATTGTTAATAGGCATATATATTGTTTAATACTATTAATTTGATCTAAATGAAGTAAATAATTACATTTTATGTAGTTTGAGTCAAACAATGCATTTATGAAAAATGAGTTTGAGATTTCTTCATACTTTGCTCTGTGAGCCATATTTTACAAAATATTTTTATTTATATTTTAAATAAAAGTTGCTACATCAATCAGTCTTCTAAATCAATCATTAAAACTGACTGATTCATAAAATTAAAGAATATTATTAGGAAAACGTGTTCTTTTAGAACTTTCAGTCCATTATCTTAAAGAAAATATTAATTTCAGGCCAATCAATGCCAGGAGTTATTTCAAGGCTAATGAATATGTGATTTAATTGAAAATTTTAGAGCCCATTACTCATGGCGAACCAGCTGGTCGCCAAAGGCGGCTAGTATTTAATAAAAAAGTAATACTTTAAAAAAGCACTACAAACATAGCATTAAAGAATCTATCAACTTCTTACTCAAATTAAATGAACTCTTTAAAAGCAATTTAACGCAGTTGGGAATCTTGCAAATAAATTTATTTTAGCTAAAGCAATATTGAAAGCAATACAACAGTGTATATTTTTATTTTGCAAACTGTCCTTTAAAATGTTGAGGCAGCGGATTAATCTGTAATCATCTAAAATGATAATTTTTTGATGCTTCATAACTCCATCAGCTTTAGTCGCAGAAGAATGGATTTTTTTTATTGAAATTTTATAGTTTCAAAAATATTTTATTGAATCTGACAGGGAGATTGTATAAAGAGTTAGAATTCATAATCCTTGGGAAATATATTTATTGACTCAAATAACATAAAGTATCATTATTTCCTGCATTCAAAGCATTTTTTTCTTAACTGTATCTATATGTATGTCTCTAACAGTTTAGAAATTAACTAATGGCCACGATAAAAGTGAACACATAATATATATAAATGCGCAAACACTGAAAAACTGTTTGGTCATTCATCCATGCACAGAACATTGAATGGGAAATTCCCGTCATGTGTTTATCACAAGATTTACTTTAAGAATTCATAATTTAAAAAGAAGCGAAACAATGAAATTGTTTCGTCAAGGTCAAGGTCAAGTAACTGTAGAGAAAATATGCAATTTAAAATCGTCTATAGATCTCAAATAATCAAATTGTATTGTGATAAAAAAAAAACACGTGCAATGTCAAAGCTAGTATTTTCATTTTCATTTTAATGAAAGAAAATATATAATAAACGGGTGTACATATTAAACTGTATAACAATATGAATCAAATAACTCAACTCATGAGTGTGATTTTAACCTATTTTTTAGCTATAATTATATATCTGATTTTGTCAAATTGCGTTGTTCAAATTTTAAAATGTTATTTTTTATATATTGCAAACTATCGCTCTAATTTGTGAAATCGGTTGATTTTCCCCATAATTTGATGTCCATGTGCATTTTAAAAGGCGTAGAAATAAACTTTATTTCATAATATGGAAATATTAGATGCATAATAATATTTATATTAAAGCCCTTTTTACCTCTTTAGGGCATATTTATAGCAACGTCACCTGCTCTTAAGGGTTTCCTTTTTATGTTCAGACAGTAATTTTTATTTGCAAAAATTAAAATATAAACTAAACACATGCCAGTTATTTATTTACAAATTTGTCAAAAAAAAACTTTTAACGATATTCAAAAAATTTATTCCCAGACGATTTATTTTATTTCATTTAGCTATAATTTAGCCTTTTTTAATATTTAATTAAAAATATTTTTTAAACTGCATAATGAAATGCAAATGTTTTTCTTTCGGCACAAGATTTTTCTGAAATACCTTTTGTAAAATTTCTATCTATTTGTATGTCGGTTTTTCTATTTATTTGCACTAACTGTGAGATTGCATAAAAAATGAAATTGATCCCCTGCTCTAATTGACAGACCTTGTTATCTTTGTCTATTAAAGCTTTATTTAGGGACATTTGGAATTTTTTAAACTCATTCTATCGCATTTTTTATCAAAAAATTTCTACTATCACTATGTATACTGCTCCTATTTCTTACTGAAAAAAACAGATTTTTATACGATATGAAAAAAATCCTTTTTTCTTGCTTCATAATTCATTTAATTTCAAAGTTACTACTAGGCAATTTTTCTTAATAATCTTCTTCTATGGGTAAAAAAAAAAAACTTTCTAATTGACAAATTTTGACTTAAGGGACCGACTAAATATTAAAAAGTGTAACTTTTTGAAAATTAGCGGCGAATGTTTTTTTCATTAGCACAGTCTAATTCTATACTTTATTTTGAACTATTCTGCGATCTACATCGCCCACTTATTTCTAATGGGCAAAGAATTAAACCGATTTTCAATCTTTCTGGGACACTTTGTACACCCAGATGCCTAATATCGTCAAGAAACAATGCATTATTAAGATTGTCACTTTATGAAGTCAAAAATATTCAAAAGATAAAAGAAGACAGGTCCCATCTACAGGTAATCAGCCACTGATGACAAGGGGGAATTAGGAGCAGGTATAAGAATCACATTACACCCAAATTGCTACTTACTATCTATCACAACGCCACTGAATAATGACTATCATTTTTGCCTAGTTTCAAAATTTCCCTCCTTATCTCCAGGCAAAAGAATAAGATTTTAATTTCAAAGTCAGTATTAAAATGTTTGGATGCGGATATTTTCTTTTTAAAGAAAGTAAGAAAGAAATTTCACGTCAAATTTCGGGGAAAATTTTCTTACTGCACAATGTACTAAAGTCGAAAAATGATTGTTGGAAAACATCCGCCGTAATGTTTATTGAGAACTATTAAGAATAAGATTTTTTTAGGTAGTCGATAATGATTAATTATATCCCTTATTATTATTATTATTATTATTATTATTATTATTCGAAAATTTCAATTGTTATTCTTTGGGTGCTAGCATTTTGTCTTCGCTGCAGATCAAAGATATTCGCAATAAACAGCAAATTTCGACGAATATTTTTAACAAAGGCTCGAAAAGAAAAATAACAATTTTTTTCTAATAAATGCATACTGAATGCAGATCTCTTCACCTACAATTGTTAAAACAGGATCAAAGAAAAGAAAATTGCATAAGTATTTTTATAGGGAATAAGTTTTTTTTTTAAATTAATCCACTAACACGAAGACTAGAATAAAAAGCAATAAATTATTAAGTTATATCTATAGAATTAAATATATGATTGCAATTTATTTTTTTTAATATTTTCTTCATAATAAAACGAACGTCATTTTTAAAAATGGTTATAAGTTTCAAATTAAAATAAAATTTGATTACAAAAAATTATGAAATTTTTTCAGATGCCTTCAGATCAATATATTAGAATCGAAATTAGAAATGAAGTATGTAAATGCATTTTCCCGCATTTAAGGTAAGAAAAAATAGTGCAACTGAGCAATACACGAAGAATAGGTGTTTTTTTTTTTCAGTGAAAGGAAATAACCGTATGATTATTCCTTTCTATTCAATCAAGTATTTTAAAATTCAATGTAAAAATAAGTCCTTGAAAATTTAAATTGATAATAATATTTCATCAACCAAGAAACGTTTTGATTTCGCAAATATATTTACAGTTTATTCAGAGTAGAAAGGTCGGACAAATAGGATTTAAATACTAGAATTTCAATATCTTTAATCGAATTAAAATAAATAGATTCTATTAACAGTAAATCAGTAGGGAAAAATTATTTTTATCTGATTGCTGAAAAAAAAATTTTTTTCAGTGAAAGAAAATAACCAAATGATTATTAATTTCTGTTCAATCAAGTATCTTATAATTTGATGTAAAAATAAGTTTCTGAAAATATAAATTGATAATATTTCATCCAAAAAAAGGCGCATTGATTTCCAAGATTGTGTTTGCAATTTATGCAACAAGAAAGGGACGTGTTAATGAGACTTTAACGACGTGAATTTTAGTATCTCTAATTGAATAAAAAATATTGATACCATTAACAGTAAATCAGTAAGGAAAAAATAATTTTATCACTGCCGAGAAGAAAAAAAATTTAGTGAAAAAAAAAATGACCAAATGATTATTAAATTCTGTTCAATCAAGTATCTTATAATTAAATGTAAAAATAAGTTCTTGAAAATCTAAATTGATAATATTATATCAACCAAAAAAATGCGTTAATTTCCAAGATTGTAATTGAAATTTATGTAGCAAGAAAGGGTCGTGCAACTGAGACTGTTATCTTCAAGAATTTCGTTATCCCAACTTGAATAAAAATATATTGTTTCCATTAAAAATAAATCAGTATGATAAAGAAATAATGAAACCTTTGTAAGCCAGATTACAAATACTTATAATTTTTTTTCTCCAAATTTAAGGGAAATTATCGATGTTCTTTCTGAAATCGTTATTCTTCACGGGCATTAGAATATCTTTTTTCTAATGGATAGTTTAACATCCACAGCAGTTCATCTTTATTTAAATAAGCATTACCGTAAGTCTTTCGGAACTACTTTTTTTAAAGCTTTCATTGATCTTTCTTCTTTCATTGATCTTTATTGATTCTTTTCAGATTTCCAATGACAGACAAATTTCTTCTTGCCAATTGCGCGTTCCGTGACGACAGGTGGTGGAACGAAGACAAACGCTTATTAGAAGGGCAGGAATTTTGTTTCTGTTCTTTTAAAAATAAATAAAGAAAATAGGTTGCGGTGTTCCTCTTATACATTCCCAGACGATATGTTTATGGGACTGGTGTGCTGCAACATTCAGAGATTTTCGAAAGAGAATTTGCTCCGCTTATCGTTTCATGGAATATTTAAAAGTACTCTGTTGTAGATATAGAAAACAATTTGTTTTGTTCTAGATTTGAATTGAACTAGCATTTCCATTCAAAGTTCTTTCCGACGAATAAAAAGTTGTTCTTATTCAGCCGTAAAATCGACGCCTGTCTGATCAAAATCTTTTTCAAACTGCTATTCATAAATGAAGAAAGAAGGTAATAAATACGATTTTAAAAAAATAAACTTAACAAATCAGGGAAAGGAAAACCTTAATTTTAGAAAACTTCACCGCTTTTAATTAATACTGACTCGATAATTAGATAGAAAGAATGTTTTCTGAATATTTTTCTGTTTGAAACGAAGATGATATTAAACGAAAGTTATTCCAATTCTTTTTACATTATCAATGAATTTGAAAAAATAAAATTTCAACATTTCAACTTTAATAATTAAATTAAATTTTAATATTTCAAATTTTTAATGTTAAATTTTTAATTAAAACAAATTTAAATAATTAAGTTATTAAGTATATTTTAATAATTAATTAAATTTAAAAATAAGCAACTACATTTTAATAATTAATTAAATTTAAAAAGTTAATATTAAAATTTCATAAATTTAAATTAAAATTTAATAGTTTTAAATTAATTTTAATAATTTAGAAAATTAATTATTTTTAAACTTTTTACATTTATTTTTATTATTTTTAATATTTCAATTTTAATAATAAATTTTTATTTGTTACATCTTAATAATTTTAATTTTTTTCGGTAAAATTTGTAATTAAAAAGTTAAAAATTTGAAACAAAAGTCGTTCATGATACGATATTTACTGAAGAGTGATTCTAAAGACCTTTCTTTTGGAAATTGCGATTTCTATCAAAAATAACCTTTTCATCTGATACTCGTGAAATTCTCCACTCTTATTTGATACTGGTTTGTTCCTTTTACAAAGGCAAAACGTATATCAAAGTGTATGTCAGATTACATACGAAATTATGTTTATCATTCGTGAAATAATTTGGATCAACGCTAAATAATGCACAAGGGAGAGTGACCTTGTTAATAAGTTATTTGCATAAAACATAACCAATTCGGGAAGAGATCAAAACACCGAGTAATGATTGATAAGAATATAATTTTTATTCTTTGTAAAAATATTAACACTTTTTTAAATAAAAATAAAACTAAAAAATAAGTAAGAGAAAAGCTTAGAAATCTTACTTTAAAAGTTTTTAATGAAAAATTAGACAAAAAATAAATATGTAACAGTGCGCAAGAAATCGATAAATTAAAAAGTTCTTAACAGATAAATTAAAAACGAGGTAAAACTAAAAAGTAAAAAAAAAAAAAAAAAATCAATATAAAAAAAGTAAAAATAAAAGTTTGCTTTTTTCCAAACTTTCAAACCAGGGGAAAAGTGACGCTAGATAATTAATCAATTAAAAAAAATTTAAAAAAAGAAAACAAAGTTTTTTTTTTTTCTTTTACGAAATACAAATTAAAAGAGAAAATTGAAGTAATTAAATGAAAGGCGATTTCAGATTTTTTCTTTTTCTGCCTAGTAATTTTTCCCTTTTTTATAAGCTAAATGAGACCTTTCTGTATTTAATTTCATTTTAAGCATCTATTGAATGTCATGGCATTAATTAGTGTTTATATATAGAATTTTGTTTGTATTTGGTGTTTTATTCTTTGTAAATCCAGTCATTTTTGAATCCAGTCATACTAATTGTTTGTATCTTTTTATAAATTACCTCTCGAAACTTATTTAAAAAGCTTTGTTTACTATTTGAATTCTAAAGTACTTGTATCATATTATTAAATATGTTTTCTTATTCAAAATATAAAGGATTTTTATTTAGCAAATTTAGACTTTCATTTAATAAAATTTGTTCACTTATTTTTTATGCATCATAATGAGTTTCCGCAAAAAGAACGACCACATTAACATATGAAAACATTTCAGTAAAAGCAAAATGACAAAAAAATTGTCAAAAAAAATTAATGAAACGAAAAGAAAAGAAAAGGAAAAAGAGTTGAAAGAATTTTTCTTTAGCAATGAGAAGAATGGGTTTTTTCCGCCGTATATATGAACCGAAATTTATTTAATTAAAAACGTAGGAAAATGTATTAAAACAAAAAATATCTTACAATAGATATATTGATCGTATTGATTGAGTATATTAATCAATAATCAAATTATTTAATTTTTGAACAATTGGAACTATTTCCCTCCATATGATTCTAATTATTAAACTTATTATAGAGAATTAAAACCATGGTTATCGGTATAAAAGGAATAAGCGACTTATAACATTTATAATTACGAGTACGTCCAACTTTTAAAGACAACAACCATACATTTCGAAACGACTTGGACAATAAGATTTTGAATACACTTTTAAGGAAAAAGGTTGAATTTAGTAAAAGTGTTTCATATCATTTTGTATATTTGCTTTTATGAATATTGTTTCTAGCTAATTAAATTTGACATTGGACAAACCTATATTTAATGGCTCTACATATTTGATCGAAAAGGTTATAAACCTAATTTTATTAAATGAATAGTTTATATAAATTATAAAATTACTAATTCAATTGTTACTTCTTCATAATATTTAACATATCAAACTAAAATCTTTAATTTCTATCTCCATTAACCTATCAGTAACATCTTTTTCTATTTTAAAAAATCTACTCATTGATAGATTACTGCTTATATCTAAATATATGCATAGACATTTTAATATTTTCATGAAATTTGATAAGAAATATAAATTTATTAATTCTTTCTATTTTACGTTTTCGTTATGTGGAAGTTTTAACTGTTAATCAATTTCCTTAAAACGTGATACAAACAAATTCGCCGTGTACGAAATTTTCCTCATTAAACTAGCTGAAGATGAATATAAAGACAATTTAAAAACTTCGCAATTAATGAGAAACAGAAACATAATCGAAATTTTGCGTCCTCAGACGAAAACAAAACTAAATCTTTTCGAAATCGGAACAAATCCTTTTCCACTCATGTCATCTTTAACCATAGTAAACAAAAGGTTGCGGCGCACACGCACCCACCTGCTCTCAGTGAGTCTAGCCGGCCTGCGACTTCAGCGCCCTCTCGCCCCGACATGGAACGAATCCACCGATCCCTCTCAAAATGGCTCGAAAGCTTTCGCCGGGCTGATTGCGCGGAGCCGAGTTGTCAAAAAAAGAACAACAACCCCTTCTGCTCTCATGTTTGTTGTGGAATCTATGAGCAAATGGATACAGCGTGCACTCGCCGCAGTGAAGTGAGTGGATGACTGATACTCAAATATCGTTTAGAAATTCGATTTTAGAATTATTTTGATTTAATATTTTGTAATAGGTTTTATTTGGAAAAAATAATAGTACGATGATCCATTGTAGAATGTGATAAAACATTGAAGATTTGTTAAGTTGTGGTTATTTTCCTAAGGATTAATATTTTTTCTGACAATTTGCTGAAAAAAAAAGGCATAAATATTTATATGAAATTCGAATAACATTTCGAATAGAATAT
This sequence comes from Argiope trifasciata, assembly GCA_026543055.1. Taxonomy (NCBI): domain Eukaryota; kingdom Metazoa; phylum Arthropoda; class Arachnida; order Araneae; family Araneidae; genus Argiope; species Argiope trifasciata. The sequence goes on from JAPMOQ010004242.1 coordinate 1,622,366, forward strand.
AATAATTTAAGAGAAAAATCGTCTGCTCCAATTAAAATATTTCCTACTGAATTGTCAACTGAATATCGGTTTATAGAATTAGAACTTTTAAAATCTTTTCAAAGTTTTATGATAAACTGATATAAAAGTTATAGTTTAACCAATTCGCATGGATGTCAAGAATCATGTGAGAAAAAGAAGACATTGATAAATATAAAATTTATTCTATTTGCTATTTTTCATCGCTGTCTTTATCACTTTCATTTGTGTGTTGATGGACAGCTATCTGTATTTCCAGTGAATCACTTGAAATTTGACATAAAAATAGTAGACATTCTTTTTCCTGCGCAGGAAAACAGCGTGCTCACCTTCTTACGTGCTGTGAGAAGAATGCTGCTACGGTCTTTTGAATCTGGTTGTCAACAGAGAGCGCGACCTTGATCTTCATCTGCTCAGACAGCGAGTGCATTTTAGTGCCAAGAACTCAAATTTTAACACCGTTTTTTTAAAAGGAAAAGCCAGTGTTTCAGTTTAAAGTTTCCAATCCATTCTAGTCCAGTATTCTTCTAACAAAAATTTTAAAATTCATAATTTATGGAGCATTTGATCATCTCAGCTACAGAGTTTTAAGGTGTGAAGCATTTTGCCTGATAAGCGATAAATAAATCAAAGAACTATAGATATAAAATCTCGGCATCCAAGTATAATCTATTTTTAAATATTGGTACTATTTTTAGACTTGGAAGTGTGTTTAGATTGCAGTTTGGTTGTGATATTATAGATTAATTATAGCAGTGTTGCAGTTGCATACTTTTTTGGGATACTATATAATACGACAAAATAGCTGTTCTCATTTTTATTCAGTGATATCATTCAGAAATAACTACCATCCTCTAATACGCTTTATAGGATATAATAAACACTGTTATTATATCGTTGATATAATTGCATAAGAATCATCGTGACATTTCAAAGTTGGATCTCATATCGCTAACTAGCCTCTGAATTCTTAAAAGAATAAAAATCAAGATGACGCCCTATGTTGTGTATGAGGAAGATAGTGAGGGTCGCCCTGTGCCACAGAAACCCAAGTCTATCATGGTTGGGGCTGCAAATGGATATACTAATGGCAATGTGAATGGTGGTGTAAACGGTAGTGTGAATGGTGGCGTCAACGGTACCGTAAATGGTGGTGTCAATGGCAGCCTCAATGGTGGCGTGAAGCAGCAAGTCAACGGGAGCGCCATCCACTTGGTGTCCAAGGATGAAGATGTTGTGGAAACTCCAGACAGCCTACCGTCTCGTTCTTCCGTTTCCGGTAGGAGCATCATCGGAAATGGAAAAAACGGAAAAAGCGGTGCATTGAAAAGGTAAGATCTTTTTTTTCCATTTTTAAGTGCAAAGGAATATAAGCAAATTTTAAAGATCCATTATTTTTGTTGGTTTTGGACTTCTTACATTGTTTTAGGCATTCAGAATTGATTTAAATTTCAATTTACCATTATTTTTGGCACGAAATATTGTTACCGTAGAAATAAATATATTTATCTTTTAAAGCGCAATTTATTCATATGAGGTTTGTCAGAAATTATTCAGTTATTATAACTGCTATTTAATAATAATTTAATTTTTTAATGTTTTCATTTCATATTTAATTTTCAGGTTGAAAAGGAATTAATTTAGAAATAGAAAAACCGATAACATTTATATTATAGTAATGCTTTAATAAATTTTAAAATTTATTTGGAAGATTTCTGTTGGGAAAAGTTTCAATATATTGAATATGTAAATGAAATATGTAATAAATAAGATTTCCGTATATTTTAATATCCTTTGATAATCTGATGTCAGCAACTACTATTTTTAAGACACCATTTATATAACTCAAACTTCAGCTGTCATTGTGTTCAAGACCAGAATTCATGTATTTCATACACCTAAGGAACATTCTCACAGTATAAGAAACTCCTTATCATAAAATAATGTTACTTGTCACATATAAATAATGACATAATACATACATTTTAGGTCATATGATCATATTATTATTAATAATTTATATCATCTTTTCAATTATTTATATAAAATATTATAGATATCGTTCAATGCTTTATACTTTCATTTTCACTAGTTTTAAACTATTAAATATTTAAATAATTAATGTGTCAGTGCCCTAAGCCAATTATGTGAAATTCGCAGCTCATAATGAAAAAGTTTTACGAGTCAGCAAATATAAAATATGCATAAACAAACAACATTTTAAATAAAAATGCTATAGCTGAATTGTAAAAATTAATAATTAAATCTAATTATTAATAACTGCTGACAACAGTAGGAGCAATATAGATGAAAGAATAGCAAATGCGCAAATCAAAAACATAAAGCAAAATGTTAAAAAATAATACTAAATCTGAGGCAGAATTTTAAGTCTTTCGGATAAAAAATTTCTTTCTCTTTTTCTTTTCTTTTCTCCCTTTCTTTCTTTTTGTTTCTTTTTTCTCCGTAGGAATAGAATCATTAAGCAATTATGGAGTTAGTCGCTTTCCAATGTTGTTTGAAGACGAAATTCCGTAAAATTGGAGAGCTTGAACTTTTTTTAATCACGAAAGAGATTTCTTTTATTAGATGATATCATTAACGCGAAATAGTTCCGTTTCTTCTTCACAGTTGTAATTGATTTCGTTTATTTTATATTTACTGATAAATTGCACTTTCTCTTTGCATTATTTTATCTAACCGTCATTACTGACACTAAACCTTTTCTGTCAGACGAGTATTTCATGCCTGTGTTTTTCTTTGGATAAGAATGGCGTTTTTATCTATAAATGATATATCTAGTGTTAGAAATACACCTTGGACGTTAGAACTTTTTTCCGAAGTAATTTTTCATCCTGTATTTAAATGACGCTCAGATAAAAAAATAATTTTTGTATTTCTGTTCTTATTTGTTTAATTCAAATAACTGAACTGTCAAATGCTATAGTTCTTCCACCATGTATTATGCTAAATTAATAAAATCTGATTACGTTATTAAGAACCTAATTTTATGTTGTACATATCAAGATACTGGGTATTCCGGATTTTATTTGATTCTAATATTTAAAGTTTTTAGCTGTTTAACCAAGATTCTTCTGGTGATACCGTTTGATTTTATATTTCGTAACATACCACGACATTTTTTTTGTTTACAAGCAAAAAAGTGACGTTATTAAAGCCAGGAAAAGGTAAATGATGTTATATATATATATATATACATATATATATATATATATATATATATATATAT
>JAPMOQ010004242.1:1625730-1709630 GCA_026543055.1 Argiope trifasciata
ATATATATATATACATATATATATATATATATATATATATATTTAAATATTGGTAAATTGATGTGCGTTTTAGAAACATACTCCTAATACCGGCGTCCTGCCATAGGGAAATGGGCTTCTTGGGTTGGAATCCTAGTTCGGGCATGGCTGTTCTTTAACCTGTGTTCCATCTGCGGTTTGTAAGAAAGAAACCCCTCTTGTAAAAACGAGTAGTGCAAGTGAGTACGGGAATGTCATCTTCATCAGACTTTCGCCCTCGGGTGCTTTACCCTTAGAAGTTAATGCACAAACTTGGCTTAAATCTCTGACTTCCTGAGGGAGTTTGTAAGTGACAAGTGCCATATGTACAACAACTATCGAATAACTGTTGAAAGCTTTCCTCTAAGTAAAATACATGCAAGATATACGTTTTAGCAACATTACTGGCTGCAGTTAGGTTGACTTTTGACGATTTACATAGTTTCTCTCCAAATAAACAGAATTGGGGACTTTTTTTCTAAAATCCTCCAAACTCGATACTCACAATATTAGAAGCTACCCGAAATATTTTTAAAAATTAACTTCAACCTCCAATGGCCTCTAGTTACATAAAATCACGTTAGGTTAACAGGATTACTGTTGGAGGTATTTTTCGTTGGAATGGAACACAAATATATATTTTCTCATAAAAGTTCTCAAGGATGATCCCTTGCTGCTGTTATTTGATTGCTCCCTAATTCGACTTTTATCACGGATGTGATGAAATTGCATCAAATCGATTTAAGTAAAGGAAAATGCTACGCTGATCACAAGTCTTTGACTTAGAAACTTGGTTCGATATACTTGCCAAGCAGACAGCACCAGCGTCGTCTAATTTAGATTCATGCCTTTATTAGAGTCGAATTTGGGATTTTTGATTAGGTATGGTTTTTATTTTTGGCACTTTGTCACATCAACTTCTATGTATTAGTGTATTCAGCATTCTAGTCTAAGTTCCAGAAGTCTAGTCATTTAACGCTTCCAAACCTACAGATAGCGAATTTTTCTCGTGATCTGGGCGTTCCGGATTCGAATCCTGGTTCTGGCATGATCATTTTTCACCCTGTGTTATATCTGTGAGGTATGGGAAAGAGAGACCCTGTAAAAAATGGATGTTCAAGGGAGTGTCATCTTCATATGAGTAGAATTCAGACTTCTGTCCTCGGGTACGTAGAGGTCCTTACGACTCAGAAGTTAGTGCATCCTTCTTTCACCTATTTCTTGTACCTAGTTTGAATTGGAGTTCTGTCGAACTGGGATAAGCAGCAATATTGACTGAATTTTACAAAACATAAGAAATTGAGTTGAAAAATTATTTCATGCTGAAAGAATTCGAATAATTTCTGCAGCAATAAATGCTGTTAGAATTTTTTTAACGTTGTAAGCGCATATACGGAACCTTGTCACTTTATGTTGAGGGAAGAAAAGAAAATTATTTTTATCAGAGAATCGGTTGGGCAGATCTGTGGAAAGATTTAACACTCTAATATTGAGCAACTCGTGGCTAAAAGATGCGTAAGCCTTTTTTTTATATGATTGACAGAAAAATAATTTTAAAATTCAGAATCTTTTATTGCTCTGTGGTAGTGGGGAGGAAGAGACCGTTCGAAGAATTCATAACAAAAAAAAAAAAAAAAGAATTGAAAATGATCAAATCATTTTGAAGGAGACGATAACAAGTAATATTCAGGAATAAGAAGACAATAAAATGGTTTTTCTTTTGCTCCGTTGTCTGATTCTTGAGTGATGCGTTTTTACTACCGCTTTTGGAGTTTCTATAAAAACGAACTTCGTATTTTATTATCTAAGTTATCTTGCTTATTTGAATTGATTGAGAAATGATGGAAAGCTGCTTTGGAGTTTTATTGCTGTAGTAAGTGACAAGTTCATTGAAAAGCTCCATTTTTTTATTGAAAAATAACAAATTCATAAAGAGCAGCAGGAAATAGTGTTAACCATAAAATGCTTTCTGCGTGACTACTTATTCTTATATGGAATCATCCCTATTGCCATAAACTTCGGATTTCACAATTCCTTTATTATATAAACACTTTTTTTATTTTCAGAAAAATTGTGACTTGTTTATCGCTACTTAGAGGCGGATTGTAGGCGGTTGTAGATTCGTACCTGGATTGCATGACAAACCGCCATCCATTTTCGCATTCTCTTTAAATTTTAATAATATACAAGCTTCGTATTAAAATGGTGTTGAGGAGTGCATAATTACGAATTACGTCTATAAAATTTCAGTTAAAATGAAAATGAAAAATAATGTAATACGTTACCATGTGGTCATTACTGGGTTGAAAGAGCTGTACTTAAGAGCTTTACATTGATCTGAAGATAAGATCAATCAACACATAATATCAACTTTCTTTTCTTTAAAATTAATAGAACTAAAAATAACTGAATGTTTTTATTTTCATAAAATAATATTTAAAAAAGTACAAGGCTCTTTGTACGATCTTAGTAAAATTTATAGGTCTAAGAATGTAATAATTTTCAAAAGTTATTGAATGGAAGATTTCCATAGTTTTAAATTATTTTAATATTTCCAGGGATAAACAACTTTGAAATATTTTCTGATATAGGATCATTTTAATTAATATGTTGCGAACTTTTTCGGGGTCAAAATGCCTAATTTATGCATTTTAATACTCAAATTTGTTTCATATTCATTTTTAGTATTCAAACTCATTTCAAAGAACTCCCGAGTACTTTGTGCTTCTGTTATTCAAACTCTTTTAGTATACATCTGGTATACAAAATAATTTTCATATTGTTTTTAAATAACTGTCTCTTTTATTCAACAGTTTTTGAGAATTTTGAATCTAACAATAACTGGAAACTTCAAGCTCAAAATGTTCTTGATATTGTGACAGAGAACTATGACATTTATTTCCATCTTTTGACATAATAGGATGTGCGCCATTTTTAAATGGCTGTTCTTGCCTTTCTGCAACTGCAATAATTCAAGGAATAGAATGTAAAACTGTCTAAGAATCGATTAACAAACAGGTAGAACAGCACCATGTTTATAATGAATACTTAATGGCGTTATAATATAGCTTATTTATTACATAGTACGTGGATAGAATTTATTAGTTTAAATTCCCCAGCTGTAAGAAAATTAGTAACCTAGTAAATTTTTAATTTCTTCTTCTTCTTCTGGATGCATCAAAATAATAGATAACGTTTTGGCGCACAGCTGTAATAAATAATTAATCTGATAAATTTTATACATCTTCTGGATACATAAGAAAAAATTTATCTCAAGGCACAGCTGTAAGATAATTATTAATTTGATAAATTTTATGCTTCGATATCTTCTTCTGGATGCATCAAAAGGAAAAATTTCGTTTTGAAGCACAGCTGTAAGAAAATGATTAATCTGATAAAATTTATATTTTAATTTATACTTCTTCTGCATGCATCAAAACAAAGAATTTCATTTTAATGCACGGTTGTAAGAAAATGATTAATCTGATAAATTTTATACTTCTTTTTGGTGCATTAATACGAAAGACTGATAATTCAATGCATATATTTACTAACAGACTGAGGAATAAAATCTATTAATTAAACTTCCAAAGCTAGGTAAGTAAACATTAATATGATTAATTTTTTAGTCATCAAAACGTCAGATGACTGGCAAATAGACGAGGCAGAAGATTATTTTCTAATTATTAATGCCTTGAAATATTTCCAATTTAAAGTTTTAACATTATTTTGCAGCTGTTTTTCTCCTTTTCCACTCATTCACGAACTACCACACGATTTTTATGGCCCATAGTGCAATTCTATGTTTAAAGGCTTAGACAGCTGTTATCCTACTGTAACAGTTTGTGCACATATACCAGATTACATCACCTCGATCTTTTGTGTCTTCGCACAGCGGGCCAGCATTTCAAGAGCGGCTTCAGTCGCGTCATCAACTCAGCGAGCACGAATTCGTGACAAAACCCTCAAAAGAAGAGGTACTAATTCAGGCAGAAACCCTTGGTTACGTTAAGTAATATTGGAGGGTCAAAAATGAAAGAACTTTATGGAGTGTAAAAGATTCGCACTTAATAAATCTTTTGAAAAAGGTTTCGAAGTTTTTGATGGCAGTTGTTTATTCCTAGAATTGTCCATTATTGTCAATAATAAACTGTCATATTATTTCTTTGAATGTAGGTTCACGTATGCGTTTATTCTATAACGAAATAATAATTTGATGTATGATTTAAAGAAAAAAATCTTCTCATTCTAAGTTGATATTTGTTTTACATTTTTCTTTTTTTTTCCTTTTTTTACTTTATATTGTTAATAATTTTTTTAGAATTTTTTTTCTTCCCTAAGCATTTTTAGAATATTATTTGATGCTATTTTGAGAAAATTTCCAAGTAATACTTTTACATAAAAATCACTACATCCAATCGTCCTGAAATGGGAATTTAAAGCTTGATATTAAAAAAAAAAACTATATGAAAATAGTGATTAAAAATTTTACCCTTATATCCCTGCAATTTATAGTATGCCCAACTTAATATTTTATAAATTATCTATTTTTACTTTTAAAATAGAAATAAATATTCACAGATTTTTAATGATAATTTGATTTTACTTCCAAGCGGAAAACATGCAAGAAAATAATAATATTATTATTTCTTTTTGTAAAGTGCAGAAATATTGCATAGCCTTGTTATTTCTTTCAAGTTAAAATCTTGTATTACTCGTTCGTTTCCTATTATTATTTTTTAAATAAAATATCTTTATGGAAAGTGAAAATTGCAATGAATTACTAGTGCATATGAACTGGAACCTCACCCAGACGATCATCTAATTCATTTCAATTGTTATAAAACAAATCGTGACAATGTTTTCAAAACTATTCTCAGAATGTCACATTTTAAATACTTTCTTTGCTTTTTTAATCCAAAAAATTTCAGGATTTTGAAAGATAGATAATTAAGAGAAGTATATCATCTGCTACTATTTTTCTATAACAGTCAAACAGTTTTTGTGCGGTAGATAGGAAGCCGTATAAAAGAAATCGCATAAAAATATTTAGAAATTTTAGAAATAGTTTTAAAAAAATAGCATAGTAAAAATATTTATGTGACGAACAAGGATTGTATAAAAAATCTTACATAGAAAATGTGTCTGATATTTACAAAGTAATGAGAAGTTTCCTTCCGAATTCAATAAATAAATTACACATCGAAACATTTTTAAAAGTTTTTTCATTTTAAACATGGAAGAAATTTTCAAAATGCATATTATTCAATACTACTCATCTTGATCCAAAACGCGCGTCTTATGAAGAACTAATGCAAAGCCATTTTCATTATTTGAAGACATTTGAGTTGATTTATTTTCCAATTATAAAGGGTGTTCTAAAATTAACTCAAGGTTTCAATTTGTCATCTTTCATGTAGTAACCCTAATTAAAAAACTATTTGACAGCTGGTAGTTTAGGGCTAGTAAAAATGGAGCATTACACAATAGAACAATGTGTTAACGTAAAATTTGAATTAAATAAAAAGTACAGTTTCTTTTTCTTTAAAATGTTATATTTTTATACACAGTATAGGGTTATGTATGGAATAACACATAAGGCAAATAATTCATTCTAGTTTGCTGTCACATACACATTATTTTGTCGAAATTTTAAATTTCCTCTTCCGGTGCGTGCTTGTGTTCTTGTTAGTGTAGACCTTTGAATTCAAATAAACCCATAAATAGAAATCCAGTAATGTCAAATCCCACGATCCAGGGAGTCAATTCTCAAAATTTCAAACTATGGCAGGCAGACTTTCAATGTTTTTGAAAGATTGTTCAACAACGAAAGCACATTGTTCTATCGTGTAACACTCAATTTTTGCTAACCGCTATCAAATGATTTTAATGGGGTTATTAAAGACTTTACAACCTGAATTAGTGTACTTATGTATATTAATAGAGAACGTTCAACTGTGTTTCAACTCCAGCACCATTAGAATTTAGACATTTCATAAAGAAATCGTACAAAAAAATTGCATGAAAAAGGAACACACAAAAACAGTTTTAACAGTGCAGTCATTAAGAAAATTCAATATTAGCTTCAAGTTGTGTAATAAAAACTATAACATAATTCATGGAATTATGCAAAAATGAGATTCTTCATAATCTCATATAAAACTAATATTTTCTGGTGAAAAGTAATAGGGATCAAATATTTCAAAGTTGCTTTCGTAAATAAAGTAAACAAAGAAATTTTGCAGAATCTTCGTAACCACGTAGGATATTTATTCCTACAAAGCATTTATTGCCAGACATTGCTTAAAATAAAAAGAATGGTGGCAGCATCCATTAGAGCACAAGCACCTTAGCGACCTCAAGTATTAACCGCCAAAAGGTACCAAAAGGTTTATGTTAGGAAAAGGTTTCATTTCCGCCATTAAAAAACGAATCATTGAGCGAAAAAGCAAACATTCCTGCACTAGCCAGTGCAGGCACCTACGCCAATGACCACTTAAGAAACGCTTTCTGATTTATTCTGTTCCACATGAAGGGCCCTCCAAATTGACGGGCGTTATTCCTTACGACCCCAGATGCACCGCTGAAAAGCTTGAATGATTTCTTCAGAGAGGTGGCAACATGCCATCAATTAGACCAAAGGACTAACAATGGGTGGAGATTGTTTCACTTATAAGCGGTCACTATACTTTGTTCACTGTTTTGCCAGGCAGGTTGGTGAACTTAGTGGTGGATGTAACAAATCATTTTTTTTCGGTTCTGAATGAATTAGAAAAGGAGTTTGCTCACACATCTAATCGATCTGTTTTACTTTTCTATTGAGAATATTAAAACATAAAAAAAGCGATTTTTTAAAAAATATTATTTAAATGATATAGTCAACTTTATTGAACAAAATTTTAGATTTTGTAGATGCACGAAATCAGTATTACTTTGGTAACTCTGGAAGAGAAATTAGTGAACCCATTAGAACGGTAGTTATTGTTTTTCTGACTTAACAACTTCTAATAGATCTTACCCAACATTTGGTTTATTTGTATATAGGCAGCTCGGTTGAGAAAATGCAATTCAAAATTTTTAAATTTACCGAAATCTTTTTAAGATTCCAACTGTATTTCTATTTAATAAATGTTGTCCAATGAACGTAGAGTGATATACAAATTATAAACATTTCATTTATGTTGAAGTAAAATTCTCTTTAATTTTTTTTGTCTTGCCTAAATTTTATTTTGTTTGCTTTTCTGTTAACGAATTACATGAATCTTTGAGTTTATTAGTCAACTGTTGTACAAAATTTAGTGATATCAATTAGAAATAATTTAGTATGGCTATATTTATTATTTCAGAATAAGTTAACGATTTCTAGTAGAGTTTACACAACAATGGCTTAAAAATGATTTGCATGTAAGTAAACCGATGGAAGATTTCATTAAAATTTCTATTTCAACTAGTGTTGTTTAATGCACATATAATGATATACAAATTATAAGCATTTCATTTATACGGAAGTAAAATTTTCTTCAAAAATTATTTTGTCTTGTCTTTTCTTTGTTTTACTGTTAATGAATTACGTGAATCATTATTAGGTTTATTAGTCAATGAATGACATGAATCATTATTAGGTTTATTAGTCAATGAATGACATGAATCATTATTAATTTATTAGTTAACGAATTACATGAATCGCTATAATGTTTATTAGTCAATGAATGACATGAATCGTTATTAGTTTATTAGTCAACGAATTACATGAATCGCTATAAGGTTTATTAGTCATTATTGTGTAAAGTTTAGTGATATAATTTAATTTCGTCATTTCGGTTGGTTATTGTTCTATACCAACTAAATCTGATCATTTCAGTACACTTTAAGTAAAAGGCAATTCAAAGTGTTAACATTATATCTTGTTAATTGTATAGTTTTTATAATCATATGAAAGCTATCACGGCTATTATGTATTTAGTGACATGGTAAATTATCTTGTCATAGAGGTCACTATTTATGCATAGGGTACAATGCAATGAAGCCAACTTCTATTTGCATTCTGCATATGTAATTACATACATTGACCTCATAAAAATGCGTATTTTTCAATTTGCATACATCTTCACTTACAAAATAGAGTATATCTTGCTTTTCAGCTTATCCATTACAGTATAATTATTCAGTGGTATCAATTATTCTTTTAAATATTTTCCTGGTTGATTTCAAATATAGTGTGTTTTTATTTGACACTAAGATATAAGATAATAATCTGTATTCAATGATTTGCAACTCTATCGTTTCCGCAAACAGTGATGTCTTCCAAATTTGTCAGAATATAATCAAATCTATGGTGATAAATTACACACCGTAACCGATTACAACTTTAATTTTCCACATTCATAATCTTTTTTTCTGTTTCAAATTTTTTAGTGAAGATAGGAATGTATTTACATTCCAAATTTTGTTTACTTTAGTTATTTTGGCATCTTCTTTGGAAACATAATGAAGCATATGTATGGGTATTCCGAAATAAAAATGGCATTATTAACTACCATTTTAAATATTCAAAAAGTTTTTTTAATTGTATCAATTTTAGCATTGCACATTTTTTCCCTCTAATTTGTATAAAGTTTAAAATTTTTTTTAGTATATTTTACAGTAATAATTTTCAGTGTTTTAGTTACTGGTTTAGAACGATATTATCATTGGTTAGTTATATTTTTTCATTAATTAGTTACCACAATATTATGTGTTATTTTCAGAATAAATAAATTATTGTGGTTATATAACTGAGTGTAAATGATAGGCATAAATATTGTTTGCTAATGGATTCTAAAAGCCTCAGCGCTTTTGCGCATGCGTTAAGTTGGGTTTAATTTGAAAAAATGAGGATGAGAAGAAAGATGAACGGAGGAATTATTTATATTTAACAATAAATTTAATTCCAGATATGCGCAATTTGCTGCATTGCTTACATTTTTCCGCATCTAACCCCTTAGTGAGATAAAATCGCCGAAAAATGGCCGTCTCAGGATACTGAAATAAATTGTTCCCGAACTAAAATTAAAACATTATTTCCTTATTATTTCTGCATTAGAGGTTTGACTTTTAAAAATTTTTATATTGCATATTTAGATATCTTTATTTTATTATTTATGATTATAGACGATGATTTATTCATCGGAAAGCATTACTCTAGAAATCGGACTTTTGTGCAATTTGAGATACCAGCATTATGAATATATTATAAAATTTCAGATAATTAAACTTTCTACATTCAGTTAAGTTTCAGCAGCGAAATATATGATCGAAATAAAGACTCAGTTCATCACTGTTGTTTTTCATTAGGGCATACAATTTCTCTGCGATTGCTTATCCAAAACAATGTTTCGTTATGCTCTGATTTATCTGTATTTTATTCCCCAGAGCTCATACTCTTGTCCGACATGAGATACAAAACTCCATTTACGCGTAATATCTTTTTTTTGTTGCGTTATATATCCCTCCAAGCCGTTCGATTGTTTCGTTTCGGTTGTTTTATGAAAGAGCATAATTTGTCCGTCTCTTGGAATACCACTTTCCTTTGCAGGACGAAAACAATTGTAAATCAATCACCGGGTCACAGTGGTGATGCTTTGTTATATGTCTCACTTTTACCTATTTCTTGGAAGAACTCGTATTTCATTTCGCCCGATGCACTCAGTTGAGCTTTCAAGGTCGATCCGCGTCCACCGAGCTGTAGAAGTGACACAGGTAAGGCCTGGACACCTGTCTGAAACATGCGACCGATTTGCAATCTAAATATTTACGACTTCGTCAGAAATCCATTACCAGAAGTAAACAACGAATTGCTAAAGAGGCTAGCTTGTTTGGAATTGAGGAGAAAAGCTCGATAGCTTTTCGTAGAAACTGACCGATGCTGTTTCTTAAATTTCACACCAGCCGATTTCTTGCGATCGATTGCGTATCGATTCAAAATTGTTTACTGGATTTTTATATTAACAAAAGTGAATTCGATTCAGGAGGCGTTTTCCTCCTCAGTGTTTAAAGTGACCAAACTAGTTTTTATTTTTCTTTAAAATCTTTGTTACGAAATTTTAACTTAGTTTCAGAGAAAAAGAATGTTGACCATTCACCTAATAATATTGTAGAATAAAAATAAATAATAAAATTAAAATATAATTATCCCATTTTAAGTAAAAATAGTTTGGATTTTATTTTACTTAAGAAGTTAAAGTGGGATCTGTTTATAATTATTATTAATTCTGAAATAAAATCATCATGATGTCATTCAAAATCCGTTGTTACCTTTTGTCATAAAGTTGGTGTAGGGAAATAGCTCTATATTCTTTTAAAGATTTTCTGTTCCTCACTCATTTGATTCATATTTCACGTCGCGTATTAAAACCACACAAGGGCCATTTTGGGATGGCCTCGTGAACCGCGTCAAATGATAAAGACGACACCTGAGCTCAGCGTTTGGCACGAACGGATTTAACAAGCACGAGACCGCGTACACGACAGTTCTTAGATAGAATCGGATCTCTAACCAGAAGCATTCCGGTAAAGAAGCCGAGACCTTGCCACTAGGCTACCCAGACCCCGAAAGTTGTGCTTGAAATAGATCTCTTTATAAGCATATAATGTGGTATACTTCTTATTAAACAATCCTTATAATTCACTCATTAAATCATTGCTTTTTGTGTGTTGTATGTATTATGAATGAATGCGGATGTAAAATAAGATTTTTATCTTTATATTAAAATGACTGATTTCGCATTTTAATTTTAATGTGATACTATATATTTTCAATATATAGTATCACATTATTCTTGTGATATTCTTGATTTAAAAATGTCATTAAATTTGGCTGAGTGTTCCATTTTCAACTCCGCAACGTTCTTTTATTGACAGTTTAATTTTGAATCGAACTATTTTTATGCCACTCGTGGAATTTTAGTCTTCTTAGTTTACAGATTTTAGCATCTACATCAAATATGGGATGATCAGAAAATAACTTTTGTTAATATATCCTTTCCTAATGCTACAACGACAAGCGAATGCGAATAAAATTCCAAATATAAACATTTCAACCGGTGTTGATGCTGAGAAGGACAAGAATCATGCTCCCTAAAATCAGTTGTACCAGTAAAATCTTGAAAGAAAATTATTTTTTAATCATTTCTAATTAATTAGGACAATGGAAAACTTTTCATGATTTGTTAACAACTCTACGCATGGCTCTCATGCATGACTGATACCTGTAATTAACTTTAATTAATGAACTTCTAGAGTACACAGACATTAAGAAACAACGAAAACAAACAAGCGATATAAAAACAAAAGGACTTTAATAACATTTTACTGAAGTTTATATGACCTACTAGTTATTACCCGCGACTTCATTTGCGTGAAAATTTTCCTGTATATGTATGAGAACTGAAGGTCTAATCAGCAGTCGGCAGTGGCAGTCTAAAAGCGCCTTCTGGCAAAACGACAACGCCACCCATCACCACCTGGTTGTCCTACAGGCTATAGTTTAACGCTTATATAATACTCTCTCCCCATACTATTAACTTGCTCTGGTACAAAAAGATTTCACGACCGCTGTTGTTGGTTATGCTGCATGTTGAGGTATCTTCTCTTGAAAGATTAAGTTGCAATTTGAAAACGGAATGTGCAGTCCGACCAACACAAAGCTAAGTTGTAGCAATGCCAGCGGAAACTACAGCCAGAGCTATATTGCGGTCTTTGCGGAGTTGGGCGGGTAGGAGATTCGGCACAAATGTCTTATCGGTACCCCCTGGTGCGTCAATAAAGAATAATCCCTCCTTTCCATTATTTACTCGGTTCAGAATCGTTTCGTAGACTTGACACTGCTGAGAAGTAATCGTAATGTAATTTCATTGACCTACGCTTCTAAAACAGAGGTGTCGCAATTTAGCTTCTTCATAACTTCCCTTGTAGTTTCCCTGTAAGTGGGAGTAGGCCGAAATCAGTGGGAAATTTTCCAGGTATGGAAATCATTTTGTCCTCAATATATACCAAAGCTCTGTTAATGATTAGGTCGTTGTGAGAGTCATATCTTCTGATAAAGTATCCTTGTATTTATCCCACAGCTGGAACTGGTTTGATACTCCGCAAGTGGTGCTCACTAAAATTGCAAACAGATCTTTCATAACCGAAGCTTTATTACTCTTCTTCGAAAGATAAGATTTGCGTTTTCTGTGCATTTCTAAAAACTATCAAATAATGACAAAGCAAAAAAATTGAAACTAACCTAAAATCGATATATAAAAAGTATAAACATATACAAATATTTATATAATTAACATAAATACTATTTAATAACAAAAACACAAAACTAATCTAAAAACAATTTATTTACATGGTATACCCGAAATAAAACAAAACATCAAATCAAGTCCATATTTCTTTAATATCAAGTCAAGTCTATTTTATGTATTTATCGAGATTGAGATCGCTACAACAATACAATACACATAATTTTTAAACTTTTAATTTAAATGAAAACACAGTTGTCAACAAACTCGTGTGAATTTTCAACGTCAGTTGGCGTAACGCAAATGCCTGACTTTAATACGCCAGATGGGTAACGCAATGCAGACTAGAAATTTTTTTATTTGCTTTATTCTGTTTTCTTTTAATTTAAAATTACTTCAGAATGAATCCGAAAGGTCGATGAAGTAACAACATTTAATTTTAAATACATGAAACACCAAGAAAATAAACAAACGTTTGAAATAATTGGTCGAAATCATTATAAACCTAACCTCATTGCTGTTGGAGGAAAAAAAAACTGGAGCCTTACTCATCTTTGACGGGATTTGACCCCATCTTTTTGGTGTGAAAATTAGTTTTTAATTCATAAAACATTAATCACTCAATTGACCGGAAGAAATAGTAGCCTAATTTCTATTCTAGACTATAATTTAGTGCTAAATTTCATTCAATTCTGTTCAGACGTTCTGGCATGATTGACGAGCAAACATTCATCCATCCAAACATACAAACTTCCACATTTATAATATTTGTATGGATTCCAAGCTATCTTTCAGATCTTACAAATTATTTAGAAATCGAATTATCTAGATAAATCGATTATCTAGAAATTCCATTTGCCTTTCTTCACATAGAATGGCATATTAATTGTGGAGGATAAGGGAACAGCAATGCAGTATGAAACATGAATCACTTGAACCATTCATTACTTCCGTTCTTTCTAGTCAAAAGCAATATGCTGATTCGATATCCATCCACTAACGTATACTCTGAACTTATAGCTTCAAATGCCTGTATCTTGAATTTCATTTGCACTCTTTGAATGTGGAAGATAGTGAGAAGCAATGCTGTATGAAACATGATAAGACGAATCTCAATGAACCGTTCATTGCTCCCGTTCATTCTAGTCGAAAACAATATGTTGATTCTATGTTCATCCACTTATACATACTTTGATCTCTTAATTTCAAACACCTGTATCTCGAATTTCTTACGCACTCTTTGATTACTACAACTGATAAGAGTTCATAAACTGAGATGGATGCTATGTCATTACCTTAAAGTTTTTATTTTCTGATTGTAACTTCAATATATAAATCATTTGGAATATTTCCTATCCAAAATAAACTTGCTGAAAGATTTGATGCAAGCCTGAAACTAAGCAACATTTGCTAGGGAAGGACTAGCCTCCTATTTATTATCATGCTTCACTTATCAAGGATTATTATTGGATCACAACTGTTCTATATCGCGTATTGAAGTTTCTAACATGGAAATTGGTTCTAATCTCCATGTTACTTGGAGAGTTTTTTTCTTCTAATCACTTAGCTCCTGTAAAAGGGATAAGATACCTTCCTTGATTTAATTTTCTTGAGGCCATTTTGAAAAGCCACAATACCCATCCAATACTAAACTGAACAATTTGGTGCAAACTCTCAAATAGTATTGATAGGTTTTCAATCACGCTAATAAAAAGTATAACCTAAGTATTGAATCAATAATATTTTTATATCGTCAATAATTTTTTTCACTCCTATTCATGTTTCTCAGTTATGTTTTGCCTTAACCCGTAAATAGGTTTTGGAATTTTTTTTAATCCAATGAAGAATAATTCAGATCACAATATGCTTAATACAAGTTTTTAAATGACTTCATGGCAAACATTATTTCGTTCTGAATTCGATAATTATAGTCATATGAAAAAAATCCTGTTTTGATTTGCACAATATCAACTTTTAGCTTCCAAAATAACTTTTCGCCAAAATTGCAAACGGACCCAATATACTCAGGTAACGTCTAGAAAGAGAATTTAATCCTAGATCATGATTGGTGTTGAGGCTTTATTGTATGCATTTGTCTCGAGGATTGTCTCTCAGAACAAAATACTTCACCCATCCTTTCAAGCAGAAACATCCAGCTAAAAAATGATAATAATGATAGATCTCAACCCCCTTGTTGGTATGTAAGGACAAATTGTAACTCACAGCCGAATTTCCCGCCTCTTTCAACACCCCTTAATCATTTGCTTATTCCTCAGATGTATATCGCGCCGAACACCCCCGGCCATTGTAATTCAAAACGATAATGTCGAGACAAGATGTTCGGGGTCAGGCCTTGTTATCAATGGAGGACGTTCCACGTTCTCATCAGGTATCTTCTTTTTACGAGAGAAATCTGAAACAAAATAAAAGATGAAAAATTTTCATTCTTTGATACAGATCTGGTTTGCTGTAAAACGAACCCTCGCAACCATTGTAATTCATTTAAAGACTGACCTCGCTCACGAAGTTTATTCGAGATAACTGCCTTTTTTACTTTTCTTCACCTTAAAACTCTTGAATTCTATCTGATAGAGTTTGAAAAAGATCTTCCTGGGTTGGTTTCTTTTTTTATCGGATTGTATAAAAAACCGATCTTGTTTCAGGAAGTATTTACAATTTATCTAAAGTTGAGTGAATCATTCAGTTTTGTTTTATAAACTTTACATTAGATTCGGTTTGTATTGAATGATTCGGTTACAGCTGTGATTTTTTATGATGATCTGGGATTTCAAACAAGATCTGATTTCCTGATCAAGTCCATTGACAAAAGCATTGGTTTTAATACATAAGCTGAATGAATTGGTACTAGAAAGTTGAAAAGAGCTTCGTCCCTTGTGCTGTTATATAGAGCCCTGAGGGCCAATCTATTAGAATCCCTTAGCGACAAATGTGTACAAAATGTCTATAGTCGCGTTTTAAAACCAAATATAAATAAAATATGAAAAATTAATGCCTTAAACTCTATTCACAATCGCTCAATAACCGATGAACATTGTCACCAATGAATATATATATAATTATACCCTAGGAGGAGACTCTGAGTACACCATACTTAATATTATTCACAACTTTTTTTTCACATGAATTTATTATTGAAACCTTGTGATATTATTGAATTTATTATTGAAACCTTGTGTTATTATTGAATTTATTATTGAAACCTTGTGATATTGTTGAATTTATTATTGAAACCTTGATCTTACTATTTTTAAATTTCTTTGGTGCAATTTTGTATAATTTTGGGTCAATTCTTTTGTTTGTGAAACAACAATACGTAACATTCTTAACAGAAAATTAATAATGTATACACATTATATGCCTTAAAAAATAGTGAATGGCTTTATAAATTCCGACGCTGAAAGTTTTATTGTATCTTATTTATTATTATTTTTGTTTTTACTGAAGTTGCTAAACTTGTGGTTAATTATAAAATAAAGAATTACAAATGGTTATTATTTTCGATTTTTTTTAAAAATAACATTAAATTGATAAAAAAAATTACGTTGAGGCATGTTCCACATATATTGTAATTGGTAAATACTTCAGAAATACTTGGAAAAACAATAGCTTACAATAAATTCGTAGGCTTTTTTAAAGTGCAATAATTCAGTAGAAATCCGATTAGAGGCCCTTTGGATTACCGAAAGCGTTTGAATAGTAGAAGATTATTAAAAAATGAATTTCATTTACCATATTTAGGTTTATTGCTTGAATTTTATCAAATATACAAAAAATTGAAATATGTATATCATAAATATTAGAAAGAATGAGCAACAGCCTGTTGTTTACTTTGTATCAAGTTCACTGGCATCGACGAATTAATATGCCTTTCATGTTTAATCCTTTTTCCAATGAAAGTACAAGGGAAATATTTATGAAATCCTGGAATATCGAGGGTTCACTCCATCCATTAACTGTCTTATGGTTTGATTATTCATGGTATTAGATATATTTGCAGCATCTTAAATATTTTAATGACTAGTTAATTCAATGAAAACATTGACATCCTTAATTTCTTTTAAAGCAGCTATCAATCATTGTCAACGAACACTTTCTGTTTTCCCATTTAAGTAATAAATAAATACGAGTGTGAATATAATGACATATGAGGATTCTGAACAAATATTAGGACATCATTTAAGGATAGAAAGATATGTAAGAATTCTGGATGAACGCACTAAGTTATTTTTATCCATTGCAGCCATTTTTTCGTTATTTATTACTGATTGTTAGTATAAAAAAGTGAAAAATGAATGAAAAATTGAAATCAAACTTCTATTCGTAACTACAATAATCATTATTTCTTGATATTCTTTCGTTGCTCATAATGATTTCTTTTCAATTTTAAGAAACGAACTTCTTTTTTAAAGTTATATCCGAATGCTTTGAAAAAAGATAAAATTGACAGAATATTCTGTCTTAATGGATCTTTATTTTGAAGGTAGGTCATCCTAAGGTTGGATAGCTATTTCTCTTTTAATTGAGAAACCAACATTAAACAACGATAAAAAGAAAAAGTAACATATGGCCAAAAAGTCGGGCGAGGTTGTTGCTTTGGATAGAAGGAAGAGCCATTAAATTAAGTAAGGAGTAGTAAAATTTATTGCTGTATCTACCTGACATCAGTAATGAGGCTGCGTGAACTGGCATCAAAAATCTTGCCCCACTAGTTTGATCTTCTCGTCAGTCTTAGATATACCTTTGAAAGATTGTTTTTGACTAATATTTGGACATTTATATTAAAAACAAACGTTCAGCTCCCCTATTAATATTTACTTATTAATAAATAATTACTTTGTTTATGAATAGTGTGTTGATTCTACATCCTTAAACGGGGAGTTTTTTAAAAATAATTTTTAGTTCCTTAATTTCATCGTTACTTAATATACTTTAATTGAAGTTGTGAACGGGTGTAGAAAAAACATGTTCTTTTCGCAATCACAATCTTTGTTACTTTAAATATATCGATGATCTTCTATAAAAATTTAAAGTCTTTTGAGTGTTAAACCTGACATCAATTCAATAGTTGAAAAATTGGATATTAGGATTGAAACTTTCAAAACAAATGGACTGAAGAACTCAGTTAAACTCCCATGGGGCATTGTGAGAAGAACTTATTCTGTGCTTTATATACAAATGTTAATTGAACATGAGATTTGATTAATTTGAATATTTGTGTGAGATAAATGCAGGAAATAGGAATATGCTTGCTAAACATTTTATATATATATATATATATATATATATATATATATATAGAGAGAGAGAGAGAGAGAGAGAGAGAGAGAGAGAGAATAGAAAAATGTTTAGCAAGCACATTCCTATTGAAGGCATAATTCATTTAAAAGAAGGCACGTCCACTCTCTGTGCGGACCGAAGGCAGAAGAAGGTAACTGAGAGAAATAAATTATCCCTAGTTTTATATTACATAAGATTCTGATAGGGGAAATATTTTTCACAGTTTTTAAAAGTAGAAGTATACGATTAAGATTCTGATAAGGATTTCTCGCACATGTCAACTCCGTCGAGAGAAACGCAGGAATATTTTAAAAGAATAGGCTTGCTGAACATTTTTCTATCGCTTCACGCGGAGTATGTAAAAATGCAAGTGTAAGCATTTTTACAAAGTTTCTCTTGAATTAATTAAGAAGGGAAAGTGGAATGGGACCAGTAAATTAGAGAAAATTTTACATTGAGGTTTATATGAACTGAATTACGATGAAACTCTGGAAATCAATTAAAATTGAAATTAGAGTTTAAAATATCGTTACATATATTTAGTAACAAATGTAATACATTAGCAATAATTCCAGTTCTTAGATCATAGTTTCCTATTTTATGTTGTTTGTGATTTTCTAGAATAGGATATTTTTATATAACAGTTGGATGCAACTTATTTATATCAACTATCTAGATTTTCTGTCAAATTGCTATATATATCACAAATACTATATAACACCAATGGCTCCAGTTCTGATATCATAATTTTTTCGTATGTTTGTGGTTTTCTGATATACCACATTTTGGTATAACAGTTTGATGTAACATATTTATATTAATTATCTAGATTTGCTCTTAGATTACTTTATATGCTGTTACAAAAGCCATACACCTCCAATAATTCCAATTCTAATATCACAATTCTCTATGTTATGCTGTGTGTGGGTTTCTGGCATACAACATGTTGGTATAACAGCGATTATATTTCTCACGATTGAAGAATATATTCAAAATAGAACACCCTAAGTTCGAAGTTGGTAAGAAATTTGTTTTCTCTATCCATTGTTTATATTTCCTTTCATCATATCGCTTTAACAGTTGCGTTATTTTTGAAAGAATTGAAAGTTGGCCTCCACCAATAGAAAGTATTTGTTTGAGCTTAAATGTCAAGAAAATATAAAGAATAGCTATTGAAACATCTAACTGACTTCACAGATTTCATAATTTCCTTACAAATGCATAAAACAGTAATTCGTTTAGAGATACATTTTAAAGTGGAAGCTTTTGAAGGGGTGAAAAATAACGCTGATTACTCTTGATTTATCATTGATGACGATCGGAAACGAAAAATCATATTATGACTCAATGTCACTTATCTTCTCTACATCATTAGTTTTATATGCTTATATTTTGTTTTTTAACTCAGTTTGCTTTCCGAGACGATAATCTGTGAGTAACAACAACAGAAGTGAAATCAAACATTACCGTCTGTTTTGTTTCAACACAATATTGATCTAATTCAAATATTTCAAAATGGAATTCGTTTACACTTCGCATCATCCTTCTATGTTCTTTATGAGCGGCAAATAGATGATAAGTCTCGAAAATCTCTTAAAAATCTGAGAATTAAAAACAATCCATTAAGCAACAACATAAAACTAACATAATTTTTATTAATATAAGATAATTATCACCATAATCCGCCTAGCACTTCTTATGTAGCTACCTTTTAAACCTATCCTTGGGTGAATAACCTATCAATTTACTTACATTTGTTTGCTAATATATGCACCGAATTATTTTTGTACTGATAAAACATCTATTGCCCGAAATGGAGTTTACATACATTGAAACGATAAATATCAGATTTGTAAGGTAAAGCAAAGCATTTTTTAGTTGTCTTAAAGCCTTACAGCCATTGTGTATTCGTTATATTTTTTAATAAGTGCCCATCAAAGTGTGTTTGGCCTTCATCTCATCTTTACGGTCCATTGGATTGGATGAGTCACGCACCTAGTCCTTTTGGAATACAGATGGGTTCACGCGATTAATTCTATATGCGGAAGGGGACTTGTGCTGGTAGCTTGGAATCATTAATTTGCGCCATTTTTTTAGATGTTGTGTGCGTCCTTTTATATTTCACGTGAGGAATGCTGTCCTTCTGACCCGAGACAGGATTTCAGATTTATACAATATTGTGGTTTTTTGTTGCCTTATATTTTGGTTTTCAGCATTAAAATCAGCACCAAGGAAGTGGTATTTGTTACAAATATGTAAGGTGATAATACTTCAAAAAGATGTTTAACCTTTTGATTAATCTCTTGGAGTTCAACTCACGTAATATCAAAGCAACGGAATAAATGTATGCCGACTTGAAATATATGTTTTTTTGATCTGGCCGTTGGCGTCACGCAATGTTTTCAACCTACCGGCCGTACCATTCCACTCGAAAATTAAATTGCTTTTTTTTATGTGTATTATGTACCCATGAATTGATTCCATGAACAGAGAGGAATCTCAAAAACTTAGAGGTTGAGATTTTAATGGATCTGTACTATTGAGACTGCTATGAGTTCGGAATTGCCATTTTTGGATTTATATCTGGCTATATTATTTTACCTCTCTAAGGAAAATTAGTGCGCTGTGAACACATCAAATATAATTATTTGCATCAAAATGTACAAATGTATCAAATTTTGAAAGAAATTTTATATTTTAAAATTTACGTGCTCATTCTTTTATATGGGGATAAAATAACACAGAAACCCATTAATCTAGAAAAATTAAATTTGGCCCATGGTAAAAATTTAATCCAATTTTAATTGTAAGTCTATATCCATCCAATGGTACATGTCATTACGAATTTATTATACTGCTTTCCATCACAGTTAATATCATGTCAAGGAAGCTAAAATATATAGCTGTAACGGATGTTGAATAATTCTCAGCATTAACGACAAATTTCATGATCGTTTGCCGACTTTTGAGACAAAAATGAAGGATTATTCGACAATCCTGGCGATTGCTCTATTAGAATTCGAATTCTAGCTATTTATCTAGAATATTCTACGCTTTGTTACAAAGAATATAAATACTCCGTTTATGAAGTTAGTAGTCTAAATTGAATTCAAGCGAGAAATTGAGGAAAGTCTCTCTGTCAAATTTTGATTTCCAGCAAATTATCTCTGAGAGCTTTGTGCTACTGCAGTTGTATTAAAGCGTTTTGCTGTTTGTATACCATTGACTATTTACTCCTAGTGCTTTTTTTTGTATTCTTTGACCATGCTTAATTACTCCGTATTCATATTTCTATATGGAGTAAAGTGTCTTTATCCATTATTGAGCTTGCTCGACTTACATTTACATTTGTCAGACTTTTTCATAACAGTTCTATTTTTTATTTGACTGTATGCTTTTAAATACAACTATGCAAAAATAAGCAAGGTATATATAGAATTTGGTATGCAGTGTTTCTAGAATTATTTATTTTTATGTTTTTTTCCCACAATGCAATAAAATCTCAATAATACGGTTTCTCAATCTTATATTCAGGCGTTTTCTGAAGATCGAGTTGGGAATATTAAAAGGAAAACAACCAGTCACAACATTCGTATTTTAGCTTCTTTTGCGACATGTAAAAAGTAAAAGTTGCAGTAATTATTTAATATAATTTAATGCACAGTGTAATTTGGCGCATTGATATAATAAATGCTTAAAGTTTCATGGCAATTATATCGAAAAGTAATTTTATTTGCGCATAACACCTTTTTAATATATTCATTTTGATCTGTTTTCTTGTCTTTTCCTATGAAGAAATTAAAGCTTAAAATAAAACTTCTGCATTGTCAAAAGTAAGTAGTTATTTCTTCTAATGTGAAACACAGGTTTCACATTATTTCATCACAAAACAAAGTAAATCTTTGTTTTTAGTAAAAACTTAGTATTTTTAGTAATTATATATTATATTTTATGCATCCTGTTTGTTTAATTGTCCATTTTTGAAGGGGTTTTTTTTTACAATTGAAATAGCAATTAAATACTCCTATTCTAAAATTGCTGTTTTCATTTCAAACTCTTCATCCAAAATTTCAATAACAATTCTGCGATTTTATCATCATTTAATGCTTGAACGGATATGATTTCCTTTGTTTTAAATCAACTGTAACTACACCGGCAATTTCTTTTCAAATTCCACTTATCATTGAAAACCTGATGTCCATTCACCTGTACAGTGTTGAATGAGTTGCCTGCTGCGTTGTTATGGTTACTGGAAACAACGAAACAAAAAAAATGCAACGTGATGCATCAGTATAATGCATTGAATCCCATTATTACTAACCAAAGAAGGAGTACAAGTATCGACTCCGATTAAAATGAATTGAAACCTGTGAATCGATAGTGAAATCATTTTTTGTTTTTGTTTTAGAACTTAATTTTGATTAATGTATTTTCGAATTTTTTGGAATTACTCTATTTATTAGGTAAATTAACATCTTTTACATAAAGATTTTTTTAAAAAAAATTACTTATTTTCTGATAGTATGAAGTGGAATATTTATTACTTAATTTAATAAGCAATTAACCTCTTTGATTGACAGTTGATAAAAAGTTGTAAATTTTTTATTGAACCTACTCAGTAAATAGGACATGTATAATATATTACCTCATTCTTAAAAATATATTTTAATTAATTAGCAATTAATTTTAATTTAATTTATTCTAATGGATTTATTTTAATTATTACACAGAATTCTGTATACGAAGGTATGCTTATAATTCTCTGAATTCTTTGGAGTTGCAGATCACCCATAACAGTCAATGAAAATTCATGTTGCTTTTCAGTAATCGTACCAGATAAAAAGTTAATAACGTCTCAAAATGTAAAAATTCAGAAACAACGCAATGTAAAAGTAATTGGTCTCTTTCTGTGATAAATATCTTCATAATGATAATTTGGTTACTATCATGTTAGCCTATTTAGGTAAACAAATTAATTTATTTCGACATCCAAGAATGATGGAAGCTATTCATATTCGCAGTGACCCATGTTAAGTATGGATGAAATGCCATATTAATAAATATGCGTTTATTGATTTTAAGAAAATACCAATGAATTAGCCGCTTTTGGTGACAACCTATTTGCTGTTATTTAAATAGTGGTAATTTAATTATTTTAATTAATTTAGATGAACTAGGACCTTATCAATAATAAAAGTAGCGTTTTACTTTAAACTTCCTTGAGCAATAAATATAGGTAATTTAGATTGACTAATTATGCTTATAAAATGACAAAATTGGTGTGATTTTTGACGAAAAGGGTTTTTTCAACTCGGAATGGAGGACAGCAAGAAAAAAGCAGATAGTTATTGATAATCTTAAGGACATGGGCTTTTGGCTTTCATAATAAATAAAACTTTGGAAAGTAGGAATCTTGGCAATAGCAATTCTCTTAAGATATAATTTGCAATGTGCATTGAAATAATGTTTGCTAGATTTTTCTCAAATTTAGAAGGTATTAAAAGGCAGGCAACAACTATGACGCATAAATAATTATGAAATAATTTTAATAATCTATATGGTAATAGAGGCTGGAGACTATCAAACTTTATTTTTCAAAGCAAATCTTTATTACAATGGTGTTTTTGAAATTACTCTCGAAATTGGGGAATGGAGATTGAACATTGATGGAGTATCTGAAATAGAATCGTGAACTTTCATATGAAATAAAAATTGGCAAAACTGGGCTTATAAATTGGTCTAACGAGCTTATTCCTTGATTTTCGTATTTATTCTAAATATTTAAATGAATGCTGATGCCAATATGATGAATCAGTTATTAATAATAATAATCAGTCAATGAAATAATCGGTTTAATGACTTGCTATTATTTATTATATTTGATTAATCTTAACATATAGTAATATTTATGTTATGATTAATCAAATATTGGTTGGATCAGTTGTGTGGATTTACTTATCTTTGAAATTTTAACGTTAATTTTTAATAAGCTCTCTTTTACATCGTTTATTATTGCATTAAAATTGAAAAAAAAATTACTATTTTCCTTCATATTGTTCCTTTTATGGGGAGACTATAATTTCTTTTTTTTTTAATTTAAGAAAAAAATCTTTTAAATTTGGTATTTTAAGACATTGTGATCAAATCTCTTTTAATTCTTTATTTATCGAATAAATTTACTACCAAACTTTGAATTTAATTTTTGTATCGTTAGTAAAATTTTTTTGCAGAAAAACACCATTTTTTATTTAATTTAAATATATAAATTAATTTAATTGTTAATTAGGGTTCTTCAATTTCATCTTTTTATTAATATCTACTGTTTTCTATCGGAGCTACGTTTTTCGCAAATGATTTCTTTGAAATATCATTAGAAAAACAGTCATTAGATTGATTGTTAGAAAAGATATTAGATTAATTTTAAGGGTTTTAAGTAAAGTCTGGTAAAGTATCATTTATCGATAAAAGAATTTATTTGAAGTATTTAACTCTTTCTTACCGTCTGTAAATAAAGGGTTAAATTTATTAGAGAACTGAATACATGATTTCAGACATTTGTCGTAAACAGCAAATGTGCTATCAGCTATTTTTGAACGCTATATTTTATTCCAGTCGTTAAGACACGTAACTTAATACGATTAGTGCTTGTAAAGTAAATTTATGCTCGTATCTGATTGCCGCTCAGTGCTTGTGACAGCAGTGTTTGATTGTGCAATCAATTATACGGGACAGTCGTTGAAGCAAATCTTTACGGTTAATTAAGCGATCATATCTTGAATAGGACAGATTCACATAACACATGAATATCTCCTCAGTGAATACATTATATTCGCTTATCAAGATGAATAACTCATTTAGACATAACACTTTTAAAACAACATTTTGTAAAAACTTTAACATAATGTTATTCAATGCTTTAGTGTACTAATTCAATTTAGTTGAAATATATTAGCATCAAATTTTGAAGCTAGCCGAGGGCCGTGTTATGGTTGATATCTTTATTTCGTGTCATTGCTAGAAAAGTATCTTCTTTTCTCCAATTTTCAATTCAGCCATATGTCAAGGATTTGAATTATGCCGGCATTCAGGGTGTTGTGTGAAGTCCTTTTAAGTTTTTTAAATGCATTCTCCAAAACTGCCACTATGGTGGGTTTTTTTTTTAATTATGCAAAGGTGAAGTCAAATTTAAGCAATAAAGAAATGAAAATAATTAATTAAAAAAACTGAGCAATGTACTTGAGGTGTGGGGAGGAGAAGAGAAATTGGGGGGTGAATTTCCCCATTTAAAAAAAAGCCATTATCAAGACACTGGAAGCTCATAATTTTAATTGCAAATCTTTCCTCCAGTTTTACGGAAATTTTCTGTGAAATTTTTTATTGTATCGTTATTATGGCATAGCGTATATGTTTCTAATTGGACTTTTTAGCCTATTTACTTTTAAGTTATTTTTGTAACATCACTATTTATCCGCTTGAAGGACTATAACTGCCACATTAAATTCTACAGACTCATTTAACTGTAGTACATGTTACTTTCCGGATTACACGTGACACCGTTTTCAGTTTAAAGGGGTTTTAAAGGACTTGTCTGATCAACAGCAGTATCGAACTATACCGATTTTTACCATAGCGAATCTTTCGTGAAGTTGGGTTTCGGACTTAAGATCCTCTGATTACAAGCTGAGATTTTACCATAGACTGCCATTTACAGTACATTCAACTAGTACTAAGAATTTTTACCTGTTAAATTTCCACTTGAAAGAATGTTACATTACGGACCATTTACATGGGGAAAATGATCACAAAAAAAGAATTATAACAAAATAGCATTATCCTAATTTCAAAAAGAATATTAGATGATTCCTCAAATAATATCTTAAGAAATCACAAACCAAATTTTTCATTGACTTCAAAAAGCAAGTCTATGAAAAAAGCTTGAAAACGATTTCTGTTATTGGAATTTTAGAGGCAATCCGGCAATTTTCTAATACTGTTTTCTAAAGGTTGATAAAATTGGCATTTATCTTCATTTCTAATATTGAAGTCTTCCATAGAACTTGGCAGAACTTTTGTGTTTTAGATTCAAAAATCCAGCACACAATAGATCTACGATGTATATGGACCCGAAAAACATTAATTCTGATAGGTCAAAAGTCCTCCCGTTGGTGCGGTATGTAAGTTTGTAAAAGATATGAAAGTGTCATTTCTGATATCGGTATCGTCATGTTCTCATAATTCTGAATGGGGTAGTCCATTTCAAAATAGAACTCTTTTATTTTCAAAGCAAGAGTTCAGTGTAATTAAATAAAGTTAAACCCGGGCCAAAGGAATATTTGATTAGTAGATAGCTTTGTATTACTATTTAGATTTATTTTGTTTCTTGTAGAATTATTCTTTTTATTTCTCAATAAGTAAAATAACAGCGAAATTATTCTTCCATACATTTCCTCGAACACATCCATGACGAAATTGCGTCTATTTTCGTCATACAGAGAAGGAAATATTATGTGTATTTTCAACTTTTTTGCTTTAATGTGTGGGTCAAAAATTTGAAGAAGTTTCTATTTTAATGTGCAGACTACGCACAAATGACATATAATTGAATGTATCAAAAATTTGAAACAAAATTACAATCTTAAAGCCAGATTACATACCAAATGTCTTTTACCTAAATTGATCACAAATGTGGAACAAAATTACAATTTTAATGCCGAGACTACTCATCAACAATTGGATCAAAAATTCGACACAAATTTACAATTTTAAAGTCAAGATTACATACTAAAAACCATTTAACCGAATGAATAAAATTTTTTTAACAAAATTACAAATTTAAGATTTAGATTACGCACCAAATGTGATGTTATTTAACAGAATAAATCAAAAATTCGAAACAAAATTATAATTTCAGTGCCAAGCCTACATATCAAATATAATTTATTAACTAACTCATTTAGCATTTATTATTAGAAAGACATTATCGTGTTCACACACACATATATACATACAATTACACACGTTAACATTTATGTATATGCAGACAAATAGTCTTTCAGTCATCGGATTTGGATCAAATTTGAGGTACAAGAATTTGATGCTGAAAATTGCGTGTCAAAATTCATCCGTCTAGTTTACTGAGTTTCTGGTTGTAGCATTAAAAGACAGACATAAATTTGAAACTAATTTTTTCTGGATTTAAGGAGGTCTAAAGCTAATGTGACACGATTTTTTTTTTTTTGTTTCATTCTTTTTAACAAAATGCCTGAAATCGGTTTCTACTCTACAAAGTATTGCGCATCATTTTTTTCCCCGCTAAGGTACGAGTGGTGGACTATCCGCTATCTGTTCGTGCCGAATCTGCAGTCGCCGTCGTTTTCCAGTGGTTTGGCGTTCGGCATTTCATTAGCGCTTCACTCTCGCTGAGAAGGCAGCGTTCGTTGACGCGTCTCGGCAAGGTCATCGGTGGCGTCTAATTGCCATCGCTTGCTGAGCCATTCCAAGAATTCGGAGTAGCAGATTAATGAAAAAGACATGTCTCGGTGACCGATTTAAGGAGGGGAGAAAAATGTTGTGGTGATTTTATCGAGCAAACAGTGATAATTTTTTTTCACTTACTATTATAAATATAAAAAAAGAAAATATCTAAAAGGGGATGGCAAAAGGACATCTTACTTTTTTCGATAAACCGAAAACAAGACATTCCGATAGAAGTGTTTACCTCTTTTATACTTTTATTTTATGTATTTTTGATTCAATACTAACCGCGTTTCGCAATTAGTTGGCTCTCGGAGAATATCGATTGTTTTTGATAATAATTAAACTGATTTAAGAGGGAGGGATGTTGTGGTGATTTTATGGAATGTATTTTGTTTGAATTGTTTTCATACTTACGATTATATATATAAAAAATTTTAATATCTGGGAGCAGTGGATAAAAGGGCATTTGATTTCTTTTAAATTAACCAAAACAAGACATTGCAGCAGAATTGTTTACCCGTTTCATACTTTTATTTTATATATTTGTCATTCAATACTAGTCGCCTTCGGCAACTAGTTGATTCTCGGAGAATATAGACTGTAAGTGATTCAAATGAAATCTTTTATCTTTAACGGGATGTTCAAGAGGCTCTGAAGAAAGGTAGTGATAGGCTGATAAAGTGATGCTACAATACCATGACAATATAGTGTCATTAAAAATTGGCCACCTGGATCAAATTGCATGGCATCCTTGGCAGTCATTTAGTTTGGATTTTTGACTCCTCTTAAAAATATCCCTAATAATATAATCTGTCTTCCTTAGCTTTCAGTTATGATAAAAAATTCAAAAATATAAATATGTGGTAAAAGAATAAAGAAGAAACAGTTTGAGATACAGAACAATGAAAAAAATCTGTAAAAATTATGCATAAAAAATTTCTTTTTTATTGCCAAAATTCAAAAAGTAAAATTGAGCGGCAATTAAATGGTAATAATTAGAAAGATAACTTTTTAAGGGAACGAAAATAAAATTTGTATTATACAAGTTTCGAACGTTATTGCGGAATTCAAATTTTATCTTAACTTTTAATTGTTGGATTTTTTTAATACACTTTCTAGGATTCTGTAATAAATCTGTGGTGTTCACTTTCTAGGATTCTGCAATAAATCTGTAGTGTACACTTTCAAGGATTCTGCACTAAATCTGTGTCTAATTCGAAAGTTGTAGATAAAATGGTTTGCTCTGTACGGTGCCGATTTCAGATACAAACGCTTTCTTTTGTAAATTATTAGGTGAACGAATGTTGTCTGCTATATACACAAAAGACACTTCTGTAAAATTTTAAAGGGAAAAACAAGCATTAAACAAAACAGTGAAAAACTGGACTCATCCAGCTGAATTGAAATAGTGAAACAGCATATCGAAATATGGGAATTTTCACACACGAGAAATTGAATTATCAGAGTGATTTTTAAGTCTTTAATCTTTAGTCACACACAAGGGGGTATTATCGCCCACGTTTGGAACCTATGTGGTAAATAATACTTTTAAAAATGAATTGATTAATTTATGAAAAAATAAATGCTGCTTTAAAGATGATTTGTCAAAGATGCTTCATAGATTGTTTTGAAGCAAAGATAATAAACTGACACAAAGTAAATATCAAGAGGAAAAATGAGATTTTATTGCCTCTATTTTTGGAAACAAATAATATCTAAATACATATTCTTTCCATGTTCATTTTAAGCTTATGCGCTAAATAATCTGCTTCAATTATACATATTAATTGTTATTCTTATATTAATTTAAAATTCTGTCAGAGTTCCTCTAACGATCTGACCACAGAACTTCTGAATTAAGTCGGGATTAGGATAGGATTATTTAAAAAACACAATTTAATGGCAAACTCTATATTAATTATACAAAATGTTATAAAATTGAAGTTTATACAGATAATTTTATTATATTTAATAAATTTTACAGAATAAAATCATATTTTTTTTTAATTATATTTGATAAACATTACGGAATAAAATACGAAATTGGGGCAGCACATAAATCATCTCAGGTCAATGGCATAGACATGCACTGACTTGATTTATCGTTAACTTTGTCCATGCAGTCCTCTGAAAATGCCGGAATATTGGATTGAGTGGATTAAGAAATACCAGAATATTGGAGTGAGCGGACTAAGAAGTGCCTGAATATTGGAGTGAACGGATTAAGAAATGCCTGATTATTAAGAGATTACTGTATATAGTATAAAATTCAATTCATTTTCATCAGCGTTTTGTAGACAGAAAAGAGATAAGACTAGGTAGCATAAGAGAAAATGTGGATAAATGGCATGCGCTTTAAAACATTTTATGTTTTTGATAACACGAAATAAATTTACATGATGCATGATAAAAATGCATGATTTTATTTTTTAAATAAAAATATTGTCCTTATGTGTTTTTTTTCATGTTTTATTATGAAGATATTTATTATTCACTAGATATTTTGAATTAAAAAAATTATTGATTTAATAAAAAGACCTTTAGTAGAAATAAATGGTTATGAAGAAGACGGAAATCATCTGAAAAAACCAACATAATACTAATTTTTCAGCAATGTGGTTATAATTCCAAGTTAATAAGCAATCTTCTTATCATCGGCTCAATAGTAACGCAAAATGTAAAGTCTTCTTTCTTTTAACATTTTAGCGAATATTTCTAATGTCTTTCGAAGCATTTTGACCAATTCCTTAATATCAGAATCTGTATATATATTTTTGATTAGAAAAAAGTTTTAAGGAAAATATGTACATTTTCTTAAACCTATTTCTAAAAAGATCATGCATTTTTGTCATGTACAAATGCGTATTAAGTAAGGGATTTTTCCGATTCATTTCTCCCAGTAGGGAAAAGTAATTCCGCTCAGTGGGCAAATTCACACGCAGCTGCCTTTTGATGGAATAAATACAGGAAATAGTATTGTAATACCTACATACATGGAATGTGTCAGAATTTATACAGTGGAGAGTATATTTGTTGAGGAAACCTTCTCACCTTCTAGTTTAGGGTTTTTGTTAGAGTGTTAGCAGATACTGAAAGAAATAGTTTTCCTTGTAATTTTGAGACTTTAATTTCTATAAAAGAAACAAAAACAAATTGTATCCGTTAGAACAATCATCTTCCATTCGAATAAATTATTTTTTTTATCAATTTTTAATCGAAATAATATCTGCTAAACGAATAATATTCCGTGCACCATGGAAATTGGTGTGCTAAATTATTCCGTAAAAAATCTTATAAATTCTATAAATATACTAAATTATATATTACTTAATAGGTACAAATTTAAAAGCGACATATTTAAAAAGGATTTCCCTTAAGCGATCCATATATTTAAAAAAAAGCTGTAACAGATAATAATAAACCATTTCGCTGGTTTAAAGAAGAAAAAAAAATAGAAAAGTTCTTC
Organism: Argiope trifasciata; assembly: GCA_026543055.1. Classification (NCBI taxonomy): domain Eukaryota; kingdom Metazoa; phylum Arthropoda; class Arachnida; order Araneae; family Araneidae; genus Argiope; species Argiope trifasciata. The sequence continues at coordinate 1,656,259 of JAPMOQ010004242.1, forward strand.
AAAAATTTACAAATAATTATTGTAAAATATGATTTGATCGAAAAATTAATTTACAGTTAAGAAGAAACTTAATAACTGCGACAGAAAATTCTGTGAAAATATTGGGTTACATTACGATAAATGGTTTACAAACTGTAAAAAAAAGTTTGTCTTTACAGTGCTGCTGGAATCTAAGTTTTGAAAACTGTTAATGAGCTAAGTATCTCTATTTGCACTGATAGAATTCATATTGTTTCATATGAGAAAGTTTTGTAAATTTTAGTATATTATCTTAATTTCGTTTAGCAATTTTCCTTATTTTAATAATTTGATCTTTATTTAATCAAAATATGCGCAATTTATTATTTTATATTTCAGCGTAAATATCCAAATTTATATGTATGGAGTTTATTAAAAACGATGGTTTTATTTCTAATTTACAATATTTCAGCTTAAAGCCACTTGCGCGGAATTCGCTTACCTAGGAATTACTTGCCTGTAGGGGATAATATCGCCTAAAAATACCTATTAAAAATTTGATTATTTTGGAAACCAGTGGAAATTGTCTCCACAAAACTTTCTCGCATACACTCTAAATTTGTCAACCCAGAGAACACCTTACATTGCATTGGCATATAATAACTACGAAATATTTTTAGTTTGAATATAGTATTTATACTGAATCTATCTTATCAACTTTGGCGAGTTATTTAGCGATTATTCTCCGGAATTTGTTAATAGCATCCCAAAATCAAATCTGTGTTTTAAACGTGTTTTTCTCAACTTTTGAAACAATAATTTGACATAAAACTACAATTGTGGTCAACAAACTGTCATACCAAATCTGATAAATTTAAGTCATAGTTATTCATTTATCGCTTTTACTATAATAAATGAAAATTTATCACAGTAACTTGCGTTATTTTACGTGTTAACTCTCTGATTTACTGAGGTTATGAAAGTGCAGACTGACAAACAGTTCAAGCCGTCGTTGTATTTAGCACTAAATTACACAGGTGTCTACTCATATATGTTAAATATGTATATCAAATTTTATCTATCTAAATCTCTTTGTTTTGTAATATCTTTATAACATATATTCGAATAGTCCGACATCCTTCATACAGATTTTACTCAAATAATTTGCAAATTTGGTGTAAGAACCGTATGCTAAATTTCAACCGTCTTAATCAAAGAATTTTCAAATTATCTTTTTCAGACAGACAGACGAATTTTTTCTAGAAAATGTTGTTGTTGTTTTTTTTTAATTAGGGAGGGTTAAAATGTGCAGATCTACCAAAAGGTCGATTCGAAATTTTTGACCATTACCATTCTTTATTTTACTAGGTATACGAGAAAGCAAAAATATGCTGGTTGGACAAAGAAAAAAATAATTTCTCTCACTTTGCCCTAAAAGAAAATTAAAAGTTTATTCTATTTTATCAAAGTTTAGTTAATGAAAATTCAATAGCAATTTCGGTATTATAAAATTCCCTTATATGCACGGATACCTATACTGTTCCCTACATTGATAGGAAAACTGTCCTACATATGCTTTGTTGCATCTGCAATTCAAATATATTACATTTTTACTTTCGGGTTGATGTGTAGCGGAGCTCCCATTTGAAATATATTGCTTCATTGCCCACTACATCTGCTTGACATTTATCGTTGATGAGATAAAAGTCCTTAATGAAATGAAATGAAGGTATGTGTATCCTATCTTGTAGTTTTATTTTTTCCCGTGTAGAGGAAATGAGTCGTTTGCTTGTTGGCTTGGAACTAACGCAGAGTGTCTTGCCATATATTCAAGCAGTGCAGGCTATTTCGATAGCCATTACAGAATGGAAATAAGGAAAGTTTAGGAATTTTTATGGAGTTGTTTATTTAAGGAATGACTATGAAAAGTCAACGAGCCGAAGACAATGTTGATTTTTTTAGGTTCGTATACGCATACGTGTAGTTGTAACAATTTTAAAATATAGTGCATGAAAATTTTTATTTTTGTAACATATTTTTATATTTATTTTTATTGAGATTCATCTCAAAATGGAGTTAATTTAACCGTACGTGATGCATGTGGAATTATTGTATCATTTTTGATATATATTAAACATTTAATAGGAGGGAAATATGCTGTTAGGGATCAGATTATATGTATTGTTATATTTGTTTTCGAACTGTGACATTATGCACTCAGTTATTTTTATCAAATGTTACATTACACACACAAAAAATCTTATCACCTTTAACTGTAAATTAATTAATTGCTTATTTTTTATTGTCCCAAATTTTTTCCATCCTTTAAATATCTGATAATTTATAAACTAAATCACTGTTGCTAGCATAATATTAGAATAGAAAATAAAATGAAATTAGATTAATAATTAAAACAGATAGCAAAATATTCGAACGGAATATAGTATAAAATGTGATTAATAATTTAAACTGACATTAAAATGTTAGAAAAGAATATAATAGAAAAATATTAGAAAAATATAAAATATGATTCATAATTAAAACAGATAAATATTATAAAAAGGTAAATAAAATAATATTAATAGTTAAAACAGACTGAAAGATATTAGAACAGAATATAAAATAAAATATGATCAACAAATGAAATAGATTGCAACATATAAAAATACTATGCAAAATATTATGTATAATTAAAACATATAGCAAAATCTTAGAATGAAATAAATTATGATTAGCAATTAAAACAGATAGCAAAATTTTAGAATCGAACATAAAATAAAATAGAATAAATAATGCAAACAGATCGCAAAATATTAAAACGGAATATAAAATAAAATAAGGTTAGTAATTAAAGCATAAAGAAATAAATGGCGAAACATTCACTATGCTTAAAAAAAAGTTTTCCTAATGTCATTTATTGTCACTGAAGAATTTTTCTAAGTGTTAATATTATATTACGATTTTGTTATCTTTAAATAATATGAATGGCTTCGTTTTCATTTATGGCTGCGGTGTCAAGAAATACTAAACACGATATTTAATGTTTTAAAATGAAGAATTTTAAAATTTATAATAAATAAATGCTATCAACAATTACACGAAAAATGGAACAAGTATTATGACTGAAGATGAGACTTTAAAATTTAATTCCTCTTTCATATATTTTTTATAAAATTTCTTGAAAATATTTATACAATTAGAAATAAATTAACTAGGAAAGTATGTGATGAAATATAATTGAACCTAATTATACATTCATAAAGACTTCAATTCATTAAATCTTATTTTTTAAATCCTAACTTATTACTTGATTTTTTATATTACTCTTGTTTTATTTTTCTATAATAAGTAAATCACAGAATTCTGTAATTCTCTATCCACTTTGAAAAATTATTTTAGATTTTAATTTAATTTAGTGTTGCAAATACCAAATGCTGGATGGTTTTTTGTGAGTTCCAGTTCAATTGAAATGAGAAATTTATCTAGACTAAAGCAACAGAAATACGTATTATTTATTGTATTTTAAAGAACGATTAATTACAGGGCACAAATAATCCACAAAGAGCAGATTTCGACATTTTTATTGAGCAGAATGTATTCTGAATAGAATTCTCATGTATTGTATTCTGGGAACAATGGATTACTTGCTATTCAATGTGTTTACACGTAGATTTGTTTTAGAATAAAAATAATACCGATGAAAGTAAAATTTGATTTTATTCCATCAATACAATATTCTACGACGCAAACGACTAAAAGGAAGAAAACGGAATATTTATTATCAAACTTTTGATTCCAGCGATGGAAGTTTTCTGTTTGTTCTACGCCACCTGGCGAATTCAAATGGAATTCCGTTTACTTTTCCTATCTCCCAAGCTGATTTCTTCTTGAGTTTTTCCGTTTACTTGACGTGTTTAATTTCTTATTGCGTGGGATGGGAAATAGTCGGAAAAATGTGCGATATTCGGGTCAATTGTTTTTCATTGGCAGTTGATTTGTAATTTGCTGAACTATACTCTGCTTTTTCAACTAGCAATAGGTGATATAAAAGTAAAAAAAGAGAAAAAGTATATATCCAGTTTCGTTTTTGTAGGGCGATAAGCGGCTTTCGGTGTCAAAAACCTGCGATGTATTTTTAATAACATCAAAATCCCCGACTTTATTTAATCATATTTTATTGCAATATATGTCACATTTTTATGATGCCTTAAGTTGGAGCATTGATTAGTATAGTTTTTCTATTGCAAATAAATCGATATAAAATTGTTAGTTTTGTAACATATATTTAATTTCAAATGTTTTAAATCTGTTGTAAAACAAGAATGCATTTTTTAAAGCTTTGAAAATCTGAATATCACAAAAGGTACCACATATGGTGAATTAGGATATTTCTAAATTTTGTTTGAGTTGCAAATTGGATTTACTTTACAGTTTAATTTTTTGACAGAATGTCAAAAAGAATGTCTCAGAAGAAACTTTTAAATGCATCACAATTATTCCATTATGTTAAAAGACAATTCATCAGAAAACAAATGTTTCTAAAACGCAGACGCACTATATTTATAGTATAAAAATAAATTAATTTACGGCGACATATTTTAAAATTGTTGCATATATTACACATTTTCAGTGCACTGGTTGAACATAATCAGAACTAATAAAAATATACTAACATGTAAAGAACTGAGTGATTGTTTAAAATATTTTGAAATGATGTTAATTTTAGTAGTAATTATAAACGATATATTTTTAGGCTTTTATATTTGTTTCTTTGGCCGAATTAAAAGTTTTAAAAATCATTAACTTTGCATTTTTGCTTATTATGCATCACAATATCATTTATAACTGAGCATATAGTTATACCGTTTTTTAAAAAATACCATGAATAGATGTTCTTCTTTTTTAAAATCATTTAACCACCATTTAGGAGTTTAGTTTGTTTGTAAATTACTATTCAGAATAATACGTTTTAATCGTGCAGTTATATTGTGAAAAAATTATATTTTCAGAGTTGCAATTAATGGTCGATTGGTTTTTGAAAGAAAATAATATTTAATTGAAATGCAATATGAAACTAAAAATAATGTATTATTAAAAATATTTAATAGAAATAAAAAGCATAAATAATATTTTATTTTAATTTTATTTATCTTTCCCTCTCAGATTGATATTTTTACAGTAGTAATGCAGAGGAAGCTTATGGTCTATAAAATAAAAATTAGAAAGGCAAAAGTTTCAGAAATTATCTTCTTACACGTTTTTATTTAATTTAATATAAGGAATACCGAACTTCATAATCAATTTTTCACTTTTTTTCTAATATGCTCATGTGTTGAAATTTTATACTGTAGGATATACCCTATGGGGTATTATATCTTAATTATGTGTAAAATTTTTAGTTAATGTAAAGTTTCTAATTTAATATAAACTAATTAATTGTTTAAAAGTCAGTCTTTCAAAAGCCAGTTATTGTTATTCTGACAAAAGAAAAAAAAATCACAAATTCATAAGTAGGTAAGCAGCTGTAAAATTGAAATGTTTAATGAATCCATTTCTAACAGCGTTTCAGACTTCTGTGATTTTTGTTATAAAGATTTTTGTACAAAATATTTTCTATTTAAGATAGTGTTTTTTTAAAGTTTTTTCGCATTTATTACTACAAAATCAATTCACATTTTTATTCTTAACATTGATTATTTACTGATGAATAAAAATTGAATTCGATAGTCAAATTTCATTTGAAATACAAAACATTTCTGAATTCGATGATAGATCGTTAAAAATCAGAATTTTCCTGACTAATCTGGTTTATATGGTCGTTGTTATCGATGATTATACAAAGCAAGCTACAATGATTTTAAAAAAAATGTCTTTCTTTTTAAAAAAAACATGTATCAAAGTTTCTACAATTCAAAAGAACCGCAATATGATAAATATGATCAAAATATCCGCAAAATGATAAATATCATTCAAAATATCGGCAGTATGATAAGAAAGATAAGAAAATAAAAGCAGCAAAATTTATAATAAAATATCCAAAAAAATAATAACATGGTTTCAATTTTCTAAGTGATCCAGTTTTTGTAAAGAAAGGGTTATAATCTTAATGCATTCCTCTAACAAAACACTTTATCTACGCCTTGTGATTATGAAAGTATTTAACTTACTTTCTGTGTTACTAATTCAGCAATTAGTATGCTTTCTACAGTCAACATTTAGATAATGTCTTTCTCTGTCGGCCAGTTATCTCGTTTTCTATTTCATAGCAAACCTGTTACTTTCAACATGCAACAATTTATTTTTAAAGAATGCAGATTATCACGTCCATCAGATATTTAATTTATCCTGCCTGTGGATGTAACTATTGTAATATATTTTCAGCAATTCTATATTTTATAACGATAACCATGAGAAAGAGGAAATCATCATTTCTTAAGCAAATATAAGCAATGGAAAGGAAATTATTGCAATTCTTTTATTTACTTTTGAAGAAAAAAAATCAGAAAAACTATACTTAGCTTGGCGAATGATTGTATTTGATTATAGCTTTTATACATGGCATAGCTCGGGGGCATAGCATTTTAATTGTAACTTCCCTTTAACTTTCAACACCATTATAAATCTTTATTGCATTCTTTGTAAATATCTATTGCAAATATGACCTGTAGCGTTTTATGTATCGAATGTAGCGTTTTATTGCCCTATAGTTTTGTTAATTTAGTTACATAAACGTCAAGTTTCCCTAAGGCTATTTTAGGATGGACCTAGTAATTTTGCCCAAGGTTTCAGATGTCTATTAAACTAACAAGAGCATTTAATTAAAAAATATTTTAACTATTTTATTTTTGACTTCGATATAACTTTGACTTCGATATATTGAAAATAAATTCTCATAACGGATTATGGGTATTTTTAACATTATGCTAAACATGTAACTAACTGAAAGATCAGGAAAATCCAATGGCAGTGATCTCCTAAAACTTTTTCTATATTCTCAAATTAAATTCTTATTCCCTTCCTCAGCATTAAATTACTGATCTCGAGTAAAGCCGTGAATGCCTTGTCGAAAAATAAATTCGAAGTAGACAGTGGTGGTGAATCTTCATTTTTCTGTATCAATAGTACGAATATGTATTTTGGATGCCTTTTTGCCGATTGGAACCCAAATTTGACTCAGAACTGTAATTATTGTTCCAACTATGTAGTGAATTCCATTTATTGAAGTGCTTAGGAGTTATTGCGTCTACATGCATGCGAAAATACAATCGCATACCGAAGACAGTCGGCTGTTTGTCGAATTTGGTTCAAAATTTGATAAGAATCTATATTTTGGATTCTAAACACGCGAAACAAAATTCATCTACCTAGTTATTTTCGTCGTTTAATAATAGAGTTCCTTTATATTCGAACAGTCCGACTTTATGCGAATTGACTCCGTTCAAATTTCGATGAAAATCTACAAATATGATCGTGAATTCATATGTAAAATTTCATCCCTCTAGCTTGACCTATTTATGAATATCATGTTTACTGACAAAGATAAAACATTATGATAAAAATGTGTTTTTCGAACTAAGTATGATTTAAAATGTGCAGATTCATCAAAATCTGAACTTTTATACTTCGTATAGGAAAAAACAAAAACATTAAAATGCCAAACGAATATTGACGCGACTTCAACTGCAGCCCTGTGGCCGAGAGGCAGAGTGCCTGGCTCGGAAACTGTGAATCGCCTGCGACTCTGGTTTGAAACCCAGCGGAGGAACTTTTGACTTTATTTCTATTAATCATTATAATTTTTTCCGGAAGTTTCCAGAACAATCTTGATCTTTGTATGACTTGTTTTCCGGGACAGTACTTCCGGTTATTTGCTTTGTAAGCTACTGTAACATATCTATCGGGGATTGCCTTCAACCCGAGCAAGCTGCTGTTAATAAAAATCCTTTATTTCAAATTAGTCTGCATTTATACGTGACAATATGAAATAAAAGCATTCAAATGCTAAACGAATTCGAAATAAAAGCATTAAAGTGCCAAGTGAATTTAAAATAAAAGCATTGAAAAATCAAACGAATTGGAAATAAAATCATTAAAGTCTCAAACGAATTCGAAATAAAAGCATTAAAATCTCAAACGAATTCGAAATAAAAGCATTAAAGTCTCAAACGAATTCGAAATAAAACCATTCAAATTGGCCTAGTCCTATTGTATTAGATAATAATGTGACAGATTAATGAGGGTTTTTTTAAAGAAAATTAAACTTTTCTAAGTTTTCCAGCTAAACAGTGTAAGTTACATTTTTTCCCAGAAATTTTCATAACTCAAATGTTATTGAATTTTTCCGAAACAAAAAGTGGCATAATGCTGTCATTTTAACTCATCTCTTGGAACGAAATTTTACATTAGACATTTAAAGATTTTGTAAATAGCTATATATTATATTTAAATTGAAAAGTTTAGAACAACAAAAATAATCTATAAACAGTTTATTTTTGGTATAATTTTTATATCAAAATAATAATTAATATGTATTTTTGTGTGAATATGCATGATGAATCCAAGAAGAATTTTTCCATTACGTGAGAATTCATATTTGTTTGCAGTATTAGTCAATTTCTCAGACTTCAGCAAAATCTTGTAAAATTGTCAGCAAACACTTCACGGTTTGCTTCCATATTCGAAGAAAGCAGTTTGATTCTTGAAGTACTAACAGCTGTGTTTGATGAAAGACCATGACATAAATAGGAAATCTTTATGCGTAGTGTTGCATACATTACACATTTCGTGAATTCTATTTCCCGCCATTTTTATTTTTATCGTTTGGTTGACTTTGAAACTGGTGATTGCTATTCTAAATATAATAAAATCTGGAAAAAAAATGTTTTGGTATTTCTAAACTTTCGTCGTATTATCAAAAAGATGCAACATTTAAATTAATAAATTTGAAATTTTTTCGCCAATATTATTTGAAGTATTAAATAACAATTTTTATTACATCGTTGAAAGTATTTACATTCATTTGATAGTGAAATGGAACAAGTAATATTAAAAAATTTAATTCAATTCCTACTTAGGTAAACAAAAAAAATATTTTAGTCACTTTTTATCAAATATCCTCTACTTTTTAATCAGATGCATATTTTTTAATTTGTTTTTCTATTTTTTTTAATTCAGTGATTCTGTCAGACTGTTTCAGATTTGAATGCGAATGGGGATATCTGTTCTTAGATGATGCATCATATCATTAAAAGCAAAATAAGTTGGAAAATGAAACACGAATGAAGAGAAATCTCGCAAATATTTATCTGTTACAACTTGTTGCGAGGTTCCCTTGCAACATGCCCAAATTTTTTTTTTTTAATTCTTATAAAAAATATTCTATCTGGGGAAAAATTTAAATGGCTTTTTAGAAACTAATACTCAGACAAAATAAGTTAGTAAAAACATTTTTCAATGATAATTTAACGGAAATTTACAATCTCTTACAAATTATCTTTAATGGAAATTTACAAAATATTTTTTCCTTCAGTTATAAGCAAAAATAGATCATGTATTCATAACTACTCACTATCCGCTTCTGCTGGGCATTTGATGGACTGACTTAATAGGAATTGACATAAAAATCATATTTAACGAAAATTATGATTAAAAAATTTCAAAATTGACTCAACGTGTTACAATTTACACCTAGCTTCTATTACCCACCACACACACAATTTGATCAATATCCTCCATATTATAAATATCCGCATATTTCATAATCAATTTTACAAAATATAAAATTTTTCTTATTAAAAACTTATAATTTAATCCATTTTGAATACTATTTACTATCAGACGTTATTTAAATTATTTCTAGGTACAAACGAGAATATTTGAATGTTAAATTGTTTATTTATCCATCCCTTGATTTTTACTTACTTTAAAATATGTGCCATATTTTTGTAAAGGGATAATATTTATTCTTAGCCAATTAAATTTATTTAATATGAGTCACAATGTTTAAAAATTCTTTTAGACGCTCCAATGCATGTTAGTAAACAAAAAATTGATTTATCGTAATTGTAGATGTAAAAAACAATGGATCCTGTTTTTTAACCCTTCTGATTATAGGGCCGTGACCTTATGGGTATTTATTTTAAATCCAATTATAAGTGAGCAGGCAAAGTTAAAGCCAGTAGCTTTAATTACAGTAATGTAAACCGATTATTATAAGATTTAAAATGACCACGTGATATATTTCCTGGTTGCTATTTGCTATGAAATTAAAAAGTATTGTTTTAAGCTTCTCTTGAATTTCATTGCTCTAAAAACATTAAACCTACTTTTTTTATGACTAAGATATAAAAAAAAAAGATTTAAAAATATTTTCTCTGTTTTATGGATGAGTTACACACATGACTCAGAGTTTTAAAAATGTAGAACAAAATATTTTAAGTTATATTTTAGTTGAAACTTTATCTTCCGCGTTTTAATTTGCTTCTCTGACTTTAATTCCTGGTCATGAAAATATTATTATGACCGGTGTCATGGTTCTTTATTTGTTTGAAAATAAAGTTCAAATGCATTCATTATTTTTATTTTGCTTCGTATTCGCTTTGTATACTATTTCATCTTTTGTTTTTTCCTCCTCAGTTTTTCATGTACTTTGCTATTAAGTCAAAATTATAGGTAAAATTTTATTCCATCGTTTAATGACTGTTTTTCAATTCGGTTATTCTGAAGCAGATTTATTTATATATATATTTTTATGTATATAAAATGAACTGGGTCTGACTTATATGACCTATTTTAGTCTTCCACATAGAAGTTTGCAAAAATTATTTTACTCCAAAGTTTCATAAAAATAGCTCATATGAACATTGTTAAACTAATAATTTTTCAAGCGGAAATTTGCAAAAAATAGTTTTATTGCCATTTTTTGGAAACCAAACTCACTTAAAAATTTTCTTTCATATTTGGTAAAGCATTATTCATTACAAATTTTTTCAGACAATTTTTTCTTACTCATGTATTACAAAAGTAAACACTCCTGTTTAAAGGCAGTGCTGCAAATTATTTTATTTTTCGTCGAATTTTTTTCCGTTTGTAAGTTAAAATCAAAATGAATTTATTTTTGCTTTTTTTATACGAAACATATAGAGGGAATTTAGATATTGAAGAATCTACTGGCTTCAAATATCTTTAAATTCGATAAATTCATTTTTGGAATCATGCCTGTCTGTCTGAGAATACGGTAATTTGAATTTGATTGGTCAAACTAAAAACTTTTTGGAATTGGAATTAGCTAATTTAGAAATCTGGAATTAGCTAAAAAAAGGCTTTTAGTTAGACATACGAAAATTTAATAAACGATCTTTGCCCCTAATTTATAGATTTCTGCCAAATTTTAAAGGAAACCTATTCTGAGAAAAAGACTGTCTGTCAGTGTGTTCCAATAAACGTTACCGTGGTATTTACAGAACAAAAAGAGCTGGATGGATGAAATTTGGTACACAGATTTAATATCTTTTGTGTAGGTATTAACAAATTTGGAACCGAATTCGTCAAGAAGTTTATTGTCTGTCGATTTGTACTTTTAAAAGCATGTAATTGCAATAATTCAAAAATGCAATTATTTAAATGTCTATGGCATCTTGTGACTACAGTTGTAATTCTATGTCGAATTTTTGTGTTAATCACCCAGAAATAAGAGAGTCGTTTCAAATGCATCCCGGCTATTAATCGTCATTGATCGTACTCTTATAGGCTGAATTGTTCACCAATTAATTAAAATTAATGATACATAAGTACTATGATCATAATACATTAAGTTTCCGAATTTCCATCTAGCTCTACGAAAGAAAAAATCCGAAATTTTTAAAAAAAAATCCCATTTCTAATAGTGGTTCAAATAAATCTATACATTCCAGTGATGCTGAGTCACCATAAATTTGGCACCAATTATTCGGTATTCCCCACATTACGTCATGAAAGGGAGGAGTACCCTCATTGTCCGGTTCATCTCCAAACGCTTGTGGTGAGCTCTTGTAAAGGAAAATTGACTGTAAAGGTCTCGTAAAGGATTTATTTTATATAATACTAGTTTATTCAATCAGTATGGCAGAAAAAGGTATGTATATACCCGATATTTACTTTCATGTCTTCTTTCTTCAATGTATTTATTAAAGTTAGAATAATATGGATATAATAAAATGGAATTATTTTTGGGAGGTTTTTCATAATTTAAGCTGAATCTTTCTCGTTTGCATTTAGAGGTTGAAATTACTTTTAATGATAAATTATAATTTTCAAATTGTATTTATACATTTCTTAATTTCGAGCTGAAGGTTTCTTGCCATCTTAAAAACGTTTGACTTAAAATTGCAACTCATAATTATCAGTGATCTGTTATTTTAAACTTTAATTCAAGGGTTTATTTACAAATAAAACCTATAATGACAAAACAACAAATTTAATATTTAATATTATCATATGCTTTTACCCACAGAGGCTGTTTTACAATGAAAATGACATGTAAAAAAATATTTGTATTACAAAAAATAAGGAAATGTACGCTCTTGTTATGAATACTTTAAAATGTAACACAAAATTAGTAATGTTACTCTCCTATACTAATCTAACCTATATAGCACAGTCATCAATAATTTATCCTCTAATTATATAAATAAATTTCACAAATGTTTTTTTATGAAATCTAAAATGGAAAACTAAAATTTAATTAATTGAGTAAAATTCGTAAATAATTTTAAATCATTTTATTTCCCATTTGATGAGTTGAAATTTGAAATTTCATTAGGAAACACTATCTTTCTTACTTGTGATGCATTTTAAGTTAATTTTTTATAAAACTAAATTGATTATTCAAGAGTCATTTAATTAGAAAAGCCAAAGGGTTTTCAGCCCGGATTTTGAGGCTGAAGAAAAATAGAGACAGATACACATACTTGGAAAAATTGGAACCTTAGCTAAAATCATTAATCAAATTTAATAATTTAATCTTTAAAATTGAGCTGTAAAAAATCAAATAAAAAAGAAAATGAATTCGTGTTCAATTTTAAGAGTCCATATAAACATGAACTTGTTGAGCTTTATTTTGAAATATTTGTTCGTGAGTGCTGATAATTTCTTTTGCTTCATTATATTTTTGATATTCGACATAAAAGTAATTGACGTCTGCCAATAGTTGCATTAATCTCTTAATGAAAACCGATCAGAGCTTATTAAATGCATCAGAAACCTAACAATTTTTTTTTAAAAAAACATTCGGTTGCTGCAGTTTAAACAAGACAACAAAGAAAATTCGAATCACGCTTTCCAAATTCAAAGAAAACTTCGCCCTCAACCCTTTTTTCGAGAAGAAACCATTCTGCATGATCCTGCCCATCAACCAACACATTCGGCGTGTTCCAAACTATAAACAATCGAAAAGCGTGCTCCCGACAGGTGGTCGTACGGGGGCGACCAGGTGCTTTCGCACACGATCCGGACTTCGAAGGGAAGGACGCTGGTGACGTCAACAGCGCTATTTGCCCGCATAATGAGTTCATTTCAGAATCATTCTTGATACGTTTCTTTTCTGAAGTTGGCGCAATTACAAGTACGGATGATTGGGCAATTTTCGTGTTTTTCCACCCTAAGGATGATGATGAATTGTGTAATGATATAGAAGCTCTTTAAAATGGACCTGTTTACCTTAAAAAACTTGTAAATGAAATGCAGTGCGGTGATCTATTATACTTTGAGCTCATTTCTTGTACTCTTTTCCCCCCCTCCTTAATTTGGGATAAAAATAAGCACGTAATTAGGGAAGGAGCTGATAAACGTTATTTTGTCTGAAAGAGATTCATTAATTTACTTTATGCCTATTCACGAATCTAAATTTGACCTTTATATGTATTTTATAGTTCTTTATGACATATGGGATAAAAATGGTGATAAAACATTTCTTATTTTTAAAATGCGATCATTTTTATTAGATACTTGCATGCATTTTAATCAGTGGAATCTATTGCTAAACATGTGACGTTTCTGTATAAAAGACTATATAAATGGTTTCTAATATACTATTATATTATAATCTGGCTTCAGAGGTCGAGTCCCGGTTCGGCGTGGTTGTTTTTCATCCTATGTTCAATCGAGGAGGTGTATGAAAGAGCTCACCCTATAAAAAGGGGTTGTGCAAGTGATTGTGAGAGTGACATTTTCATACGAGCTTTAAGTCACATTTCTGCCCTTTGGTAATCGGGGGCCTCAGAAGCAACTGCTCAAACTCTTCTTAAAATGCTGACGTCGTCAGCGGGATTGTCTATGACAAGTGTAAAAGTAACAAAAAATATTACTTTATTGTTAATATTTTTCCAAGTATTATTGTTGAGTTATTCAGTGTATAAAGACCCCAATCATGGAATGCTCCAAATTACATTTTTGATATTCATTGCTTTTTTGTTTGATTGATTGTCTGATTTAAAGAAATCTGCTGTCGAAGCCAATCAGACACTTTTAGAAACTTGAGATGCTGCTGCCCCTTCATATCCTAATTTTCAGTTTTTTGGTTTCAACGATTTAAGAATGATGATCCCGATTTTAGTGACAAAAAATGGCCTGGAGGATAAAAAAAATTCGAACGCAATAATTTGCAAGACTATTGGGTGGAAATGGGAAGAAGTTATGGGAAAATAGTGGAAAATATTTTGATTGATATATATATATATTGTACCAATTTTTCTCAATAAATACCTTTTTAATGCGAAAAAATTATCAAAATACATGAATTTTCAGCCAAATCATTTATAGAGATACTTGGCAAGATACGACATAGATATATGGCAACCAAATCACTCATTATCTTTAGAAAACAGAGTTGAAGAACGTGAAAATAAAAGCCAAATTGTTTTTTTAGCTATGAATTTTAAACAAACTAGCTACCTTTAGCCACCAATTTGTTCGCACAGATTATTTTCTTTTTATGCTGTTAAACGATGAAATTGAAATGCATTAAAAACATTTCGCTGTATTATTCGCCTAGAATTTTTCAAATTGAATTAATATATTAAAAATTACTGTAGAAACAATTTAAAAAGGGTTTTTACTATGTAATAAATGCGGAACTGCATATCTTATTTCACAGTTTATGTCAAAGGAAACAATTTTATCTTTATTTTAATATTGGTAAAAGTCTCCGATTGAAGTTTTTGTTGATGATTTTGAATTAATCATAGCATTAAGAATTTTTTAGATTATGTATTATATTAAACTATTTAAAAAACTCTACAGAAATAAGAATGATATAATTATATATAAAAAAATTTGAACTGTGAGAAAATGGAAATATTATTTTTGTGAGATTATAGTTTTGGAAGATATGGCCTTCAACCTCCGTAGATAAGTTTTTGCGATTTCTCATTTGGTGGCAGTCAGACCTATTTTTCCACTGCATTAAACTTTTTATTTAATATTTATTTAGTTCGCATTTTGCTTCTTTTGACTGAATGGAGTTTTTCAACCTTCCTTAGAATTTTGCTAATAATAATTTACTGCTAAAAAACGTTCATTGAATCGACGTGAAACATAAATATAACGATTTGTTTATGTTTGACTTACGTTATTCGGCAAGAATTTATAAGAGCAATTTCTATGCAATAAGAGCGATATATGATGTTTATGGAAATTTTATAAGTAGTAGAATCTGAAAATGGCAGAATCAACATAGACATTTTGTTTGGAACAATATGAATAACTAACTATGATGAATATTAAGGCGAATATTTTGTTAAATAAAGATAAATAGAGTAAAAATCAGGAACTTAACATTTGGATTTGATGAAGCATTTAATATTTCTATTCATATTTATGAGACAAAGATATATTTCACTTCAAAAATATATGCAAAAAAATTGATTAACTTGCAGTTATACCCAGATTGTGTTGAATAACTTAGGCGCAACATCCTGTGTTATTCGTGAAGTAAGGTAGTTACTACAAATACTCTAATATACGACTTTCGAAATTTTCAGTTGTTATTTGGGTTGAAATCACATAAACATTATTTTTTTACGTGAAATGTTTCAACCATGATTTTCTTAACGGCTGAATAATTCTAAATGGCTGGATTTATATTAAAAATAAATTTATTAATATTTATTTATTTGTTATATTATGTTATTTTGTTTGTTAGAAATTTTTAATGCTTACTCATAAACTGTTTAAAAAAATTTTCTATTTCGTGATGCATTAATGTATGTAATTTAACTGCAACAAGATCTATGTAGCCAAATAGCTAAGTTTAACATAAAAAGTCATAACCTAGAATCAGGAGACTTCACGCTGCGTAACTGATGCAAATCGCATCAACGTTACAGTTATTCAACCGATTCCAAAGATGAAGAATCATCTGTCTCGTGTCACCACTGACCCCAAACCCCCTAAAACGACGAAATGGCACGTTCTTTTTTCAAATCGGAATTCTAAGAGAATCCGTCGGTAGTGACGTTCTTTTTAAATTTTTTTTAATCCAATAGTTAAACGTTCAGATTCCGAACGCTTAATGCTTTACGGATGATGTACGAAGTGTATGAAGAAGACTTTAATTATGGTGCTAAATGACATAGAATTCATCGCTTAATGCGCATCAGAATTCATTTTAGAAAGAGATTAACGCATTTGAAAGGAAATATCGATTCCAAGAGCATGACGACTCGTTTTTAAGAAAGATAAATTCGTTATCGACTGTCAGTGATTTTTTTTTATTTATCTTTGATTCACATTTGACTCGGTTGAATGCAAACTTCAAAAACAATTCGTTATAAATAAATAGCTGCATATTTTTTTCGAGGGGAATAAAGTTGTAATATTATCATCTAAAATCGTGTTTAATATATATTGATGACTGTAAACTTGACTCACAAACCTCGAGATTTAATTTCGTTTTTTTATTATTATTATTGTTAATTTTGCATGTTTAAAGTAAGATTTATAAATTGCAATCCGGATGACATACTGTTTAAAAAACTTTTCCGAATAATTTTTAATTTATTTTTATTGAAAAATGATATAATTTTAACTGTTGCTGTTTTTAAATGCTATATTTTGTAATTTTTATATTTCTTTTTTCTAACAACTGTGTAAAGGCATGATTTTCTTTTTAAATCAAAACGTTTTGAATTGTAAAATGAATAAACTTGAATGAAATCTACAAAGGTCAGTGAAATATGAAATTTTCGATATCCTTAGTATGGTGGGTGTCTCATGATGAAATTATTATTCATAAGAATGGTGAATCAATAAAATCAATTTGATTAGCATGTTTTAAGTTGATATAATTTTTTATTTATTTCTCTGTCTTTTTTTATTTATTATGATTAAATTAAAAGTAAAGAATGGTTCATGTATTTTGGGTTTAGTCATACATCAATCTTAAGTCACAACATCCAGAGTAATTTTAACTAATTTCATGCATTGAAAATTCCCTATCATTAATCTTTTCTTTTCGATCACAGTTGTGGTCATTATTTAATTTTAATTCAAATAAATTACTTAAGTATGATCAAAACAGTTTTTATTCATTTTGTTTTCAAAAATGTAAACTTGTAGAAAAGTTTGCTTTTTTTATTTTAAAATAAAAATGCCATATTGGAAAACTTTGTAAATAGTTTTTCTTAGGGATATGTTTCAGATAAAAATTATCAAAAATTATAGAAATTTATCAAAATTAAATCTTATAGACAAGAATTTTTTTCATTAATTTAAAATGGATATTTAATGAACTTCTCACTACGGATTGCATCAAATGTTTTAAGGTTAGGGATAGCGTATTATCGATAAAATTTAGCTGTCAATTTATCGACGCTTGTTCTTTGAGTGTCACATTATTGATAGGTGTGATATACATTGTATTGATAGGCGCGACATTGTATAATATTTCCGTGTATTAAATTGATTAAATTTCACCAAAATACATTAAATAAAAAAACAAATGATGTTGCAAATTTCGAATTTTTTATTCAACTAAAGATTAATTTATTTTAATGAACCATTTCATGCATGTCTGTTTCGTAAATTAATAATTTTATGTATTAAATATGTTATGTAAAGTCAACAATTTATTATCAAAAGACAGTAAAATATTGTCATAAAATGCAGCACGTTTTTAATGAAATTAAAGAAATGCATAATTTCAGAACAATGCAAATTTAATAAGGTATCTAGATCTAATATTCCAAAAAGTACCATTAAAGAAACATTATTTATGTTTATTATTAAAATTTAAGCAATATTCTAACTCAGGATAAAACTTAAAACATTCATATATTCTATACCCAGTATGAATAGCGGAATAAAATATTTATGTATTCTATATCCAGTCTGAATAGCAGAGTAATTTAGATTCTAATAAAACATTGAGAAACTTCCACACGCTTTATTCCTCCTCCCCCATTTATAGATTTGATAATTATTAAGAAGGCTACGTGGAATTATCCATGAGAGAAAACTTCATTAGCCAAGTTTAATACAACCCTGCAGTGTTAGTGCTTATTGATAGTCATTTCAAAAGCAACTTTAAATGTGAATCTCCTTCTAAATATTTGGAAAAAAATCTTTGGAAAGATTTGATTAATTTGTCTAACATTATTTTGTCTACTCTTTGCAAGGGTATTTCTACAGTCAACTAATCAAGCATTGGCGTAGTTTTCTTGGAACACTTTGATGAACAATTTTGTCTCATTCATTAATCAAGCAATTGCATAGTATTCTAGGAGCACTTTGATTAACATTTTTGACCCATTCATTTAATCAGGCATTGGCATAGTATTCTTGGAGTAATTTGATGAACATTTTTGTCCCATTCATTATATCGCATTCTGCATTCAAATTTCTGATCACAATGACGGCAGTGCTTTTCTTTAATTTAAATTTTTACTAGTAAACTTAATGAATTTCAAATATTTAAGAATTATAGAGGAAATAAACCTCCAACCTAGGACGAACCTATAGGATTCCTTCTTCTTATTGTAAGGAATCTCAACTGTAGTAAATATTGAAATATTTTCCGCCAATATATCTTCAATTTGGAGACTCATCTATTTTTGCTTGTATTCGTCATTTTTCGAGCATAATAAAAAGGTGCTGATAAAGTAATTTATATTATTGGCATTTATTTAACATTACTTTAATTTTTTAGGGAAATTTAAAATAAATAATATGTTTTAACATAATTGTCTGCTATTTTATAAGATGGGGAAAATATTTTGTCTATTAGTATTTTATTCATTTCAGTTTCTTTTAATAAAAAAAAAATTTAACTCTTAAATAATACAACCATAGGATGTTTCTCAGAAATATTAAATTCATAAGATGTTTAATTGCTGAAATAATATATTCATGGGAGGTTTAATTGCAAAAATAATACATTCAAAGAATGTTTAACTGCAGAAATGATACATTCATTGTTTGTTTAGCAGATGAAATAATGCTTTCATAGGATATTCAACTGCAGGAATGATACATGTAAAAGATGTTTAACTGCAGAAATAATACATATACAGGATGTTATGATTGTATGTAAATGGCAGCTGAAACACTGTTTAAAAATTACGTAGATTTATTTCCCCGGAAAACATTGAAACTCCACAATGTTGCTCCGAGATATTTTCTCATTTCCATTATTCATTTCATTAAACCTTGAATAATAACGGTAATTGAGATTTTACATTGTAATAAAATGACTTAACCGAAAAAAATTATCACAATAGTTTCTGTCTCTCAACATGACCTAGAAAGCTTGAGACTCACAATCAAATGTATCAAGCCTTGTCCTTTTTGTTAAAAAGATGTGAAAAAAAAATTTCTCATTCTCTTCCCTATTTCCCAGCGCTCTCTCTTGAGTTGCGTTTCTTTTCTGAAACCTTATCCCATCCGACAATTTAATTACATCTGTTGGTTGATGGCGCATCTTCAATGCGTTTATTTATTGTTTCTGTTTTCTTTCCATTTTTTTCCTTTCACGATTAAGTCTTCAGTGAATGATAACAATTTCTTATCCTTTTAAGATGTCTCGCTTTCCATGCGTAGGTGGCTTCAGATGGAGATACTTAAAAGCCTTTTCCGCTTGTATCTATGGTTTTGTTGCTATGATTTTTTTTTAATTTCGCAGCTTTTACGGCTTAATACAAAAGAATCGTTAAATTACTTGTTGCCAAACATTGCTTTTTTTAAATTATTTCTTTTTCTTTTTACTTACTAATTTTTAAAACTTTAATTGAAAATTTTTTTTTTGCGTTATCTCCCGTCGATTTATCGATATTTTGCTACAAAAAATTCTCTTGGAAAATTTATTATATTTTGGAAATAAATTTAATATTTTACTTGTAGATGAATTTTATATGCTCTTAACTTAGAAGAATATTTATCACCCTGAATTTAATAATAGCCAATACGCAGCTATAAAAACTAAAATAAAAAGTACATGTCATTTTACATCGGAGTGCCAATTTCCAAAAGAAAAACCCAAAGGAAAGAAGCATGTGATTCATTTGGCTTCATAATCATGTGACAAAAGTAATTACACATAATATTTAACATCGTCATATACTGAAGTGTGATAATGTATCTTTCCCACCCTAAGATATTCCAGGAATTTCCAGCCTAAATCGTCTCGATGCATTATAATACCAAGGAACAGAAATATAATTTATTTTCTTCATTTGTGTGGTGATATGGTTTGAATAACAAAATATAATAGCAAAGTGCTGTAGCAAAATGAAATACAAATAAATATATTAGTAATATTTATGCAAAAGAAAAAAATTAAGTCGTATCAATTTTCTAATAAATATTTAAATTACGGTTCTATCTACGTAGTCTCAAAGAATAGAGAGAAAATTTACGATTCGTGTTTAGATGATACTCTTGTAAACAAAAATAATAAAATTGTACTTTTCTGCCTTTATGATTTGTTGTATTATTCTGTATTTTATGGTGGCAGTATATTTATAATATATTTTCAAAGAACTTTTTTCTTTTATTTATAATATATTCTCAAAGAAGAAAAATTAACTTTTGTATTTTAATCCTTTTTTGAACATTTAAATTTTTGCTGTACAGTAAAAGCTCCTTATTTGCGTTTTCACTATTCGCGGATTTAAAAAAATGCTACCCAATTCCTATATACGCGGATAAAAATTTCTTTATTCGTGGATCTAATAATACATCATAATAAAAGGATTCAAACCCAATATCCTTTGCAAATGCCGTTCAATGGACTAATGAAAAAAGTAAAATACATCTTATTACAACTTTGCCTAAAGTACGCTGTTAAATGCAAACTGCAAACATAGCCGAAATCGTGAATGGTATAGGACGAGATGGGTGTGAACAGATAGAATCAAGTGACATTCAGGGATTGCTTGAATCGCTTGATGAAGATCTGACTGAAACTGACTTGGAGGAAATGTTAAATTCACAGCCCATTGAAGAAGAGACTTCAACAAGCCCTGGAAACGTGACATTTGATTTGAAAAATCTTAGTGAAGGTTTAAGAATGGCAAATGAGCTTTGTGATTTCTTTATGAATGTCTACGGAACGAAGTCTTATTTTTAAGAGGCAAATTGCTAATGCGACTGCTGCGTATCAGTCTGAATCGAAGGAGGTTCTAAAAACTGCCAAGCAAGAAAAATGACAAAAAGCTTCAAACCATTGCCTAAGCCTTAAGATAATTAATCAAAATGTTCAAAAACTTCAATTAAATTAATTTTTTTTATGTTTTTTTTTTTATTTTGTCACCTAGGAGCGTATCCCCTATAATCCCATATAAATTACCATTCCTTAATCACGGTTTCTGTATTTGAGACATATTTAAGGAACATATAGCCTGCGAATAAAGAGCTTTTACTGTACATGTATACATATATATTGAATTTAGTTTTTACACTGAGATAAAAGATTAAATTTTTTTGACAACTACAATATCTTTTTTTGGTTATAATATGGTGTTTACTCCAATGGAAGCTAAATAACTAATTTCTAAGGATTGGGACAATGAATTTGGAAAATGCTCTAAATTAAGAAAAACTAAGTTATATATCAGTTGGATCAATAAATAAGCTATTGAAAAAATTACAAGGTCTACATTTTAATAGTTCCCGATTTTATCTATCAGAATTAGTCTAACAGAATACACTCTTCATACACTAACATTTTAAACCAAGGGGCTTCAAAATTCTATGACTAAATCTGATCGAATTCTGAAACTGATATCACTGCTTTAAACTAATCAGACCTCGGGTAAAACCCATCAATCATTGGGAGGTATATGCTAAAAGATTCCGTTAACTGGCTTAAAATAGAAAACACGAAGATTCATATCTAAATCGATTTTAATTACAGAAAATTTGAACATTTTTTAAAAAAAATATTAGTCAATCAATAATAATTTAATAAATATGACTAATGGAATGGGAGATTAAATATTAATTCGGATTTCATAATTTTTAGTGGTCCATTTATGATTCAACGACAGAATATATAAGTCCCTATGTCATATAGAATTATTTTTTCCAACCAGAAATAAATACCAGCCTCCAATGATTTAAAAGTTAACTATTCGGCTACGATTGGAGAGAACTTTATCGGTGCGAAATTATTTCATCGATCTCATTCATTGTTATTTACTGATGTAATATTCTGTTTCCTGCTATTATAAAAATTTTGGTCGTCAAAAGTTTTTCGTAATAGAAAATGGCAATGTATCATTTTGTTATTAGATTTTTTTTTTTCATTTTCCAAATATTATTATTGTCAGAAAAATCTTTTGAATTGTTCAAACAAACTAGTTTCGATTAAAAGAATAAAACATCCCTTCACAGAATATTTGTATTTCGTCGTCTTTTCAAGAAAATTTGAATCTTCCTGTCACGTCTGAAACACGTTTTTCAGGCTCAAAATTCAAGTCCGTTTTTTGTTAGCTACGTGTGTAGATGAAAAGACGCTATAATTCTTAACGGTGACTGTAATTCACACCAACGCTCGACTTTTCAAAGATTTGTTTTTCACCGTGATCATCGAGATATCCCGGAAGAGCACCTTTGTCGTGATGTATATCTAACCTGCTTTAACCTGAATTATTTGTGTAGAACTTTTTATTGTGGTCCATATTTATCTTTTTTGCTTGAAATTTGCAATGAATAAAGAGGTTACATGCAAATAGCGTTTCTTAACCTTTTTTATTGACAAGAAGTCCTGATAAAACACGCTTTTTACCTTATACACATAAATTATTTCTCTGTCATTACGAATACATTAAATGCATATCAAGCAAGAAAAGTACGTAGACAAAGTAATGCATATAACAAAAGCATGAGCCAAATTTGTGTTTTATTTACAAATTTATTTTGGGGACATTTCATCTTTTGTAGGAAACATGCACTCAAAACTATTTTTAAGTTAAAATGGTATTCAGATAGAATATAAACTTCCCATGATTTTAAATAGTTTTAAATATTTAAAGAGTTTCTGGTAAAGTAAATAGTATTTTGCATACATATAGGCACCATGATTAAAATTATCATATAAATAGCCCACTCTCAACGAAATTTGTTACTAATACTTACTAAACTTGTTGTTAATCAATAGACGTTAAATCCAAATGATACCCTGTATCAAACACATATTCAATGAGGTAGGTTATATTACGTTAAATACAAGAAAAAATAAATTTAGACAAATAAAATATGAAAATTAAAAAACGTTCATAAAATTATATTATTCGTGATGCTAAACATCTGTTTTTAAAAGTTCATAAATTGCCTGTTTATCATTTTGGTCTAAATTTTTTTCCTAGTTTTGAAAGTTATACCAAATGAATAATTGCAAACGAATTTATAGAAAGCTATAATTTTGCTAATTTTTGTTATTCGTCACTTTGATTGCATTGTTTTTGTAGTTCAATTGTGGCAACATCAATATTCACTTTAGAGCAAAAAAAAAAGGTTTCTTTTTTATGCTTAAGCTCTAATTCATAACACAAAATAGATTAATTTAATAGAATTTTATTGATTTTTGCATATTTAAAGAACAATATATTTAACATACAGATATATATTTCAAAACTGAAGAGAAATAAATATCAGAAACACTGAACAACACAAATTTTTTGTTCATAAATATATAATGTGGAATTTTAATTATTATGTGTGGAATTTTATGTATGAAAGTAAGTTTTTATACGACTTTTTAAAAAATATATTTTTTAACTATACTGAAAATGATTTAAAAAAATCAAGCATTCCAGTTTCATTGATATTTACCTTCAGACCGAAATTTCCCCAATCAGAAATGGTATGTATGTCTATTTTTCCTACATTTTACAAGTATTTTTCCTACAAGTGGTTTTAGCGCCATTAAACTCCATCAACCAACCAATCAACCTACATTTATATTTAAAGAAAATAAAGAACTCCAGCAAATATAAAAAATACCAGTTTTTTATTTTGACATATAATTAAATATAATTGCAGAAAGCAGTTTTGTCTATGTCTAATCAATAATATTGTATAATTACTGATTTTGAAACATGACTTTGAAATTTATGTATCTTAATTCAGTTTTTAGAATTGAAATGCGATCACATAACACCGTTAAAACGTGATTAGTAAAAATATATCATTGCGAATGTCCAAACGTCATCTTTAAGTATGAAAATTTCATTAAAACATTTGTTTCATACTTTTAATTCTTGGAGCAGCTATTTGCAACATCTTGCTAAGTAAGAAAATATATCTTTATTTAATACTTAAAAATACTTTGTTGAGGAATTTACCAGTGTTCATGTACACATAAGTAGTTTTATTGTATTTAAACCAGTGTTTCTCAACCTTTTAGTATTCACGGCCCAATTTTCAATCATAAATTTCATCGCGCCCCCCCTCCCCACCTCATACAATAAAATGTATACAACAATAACGTATTTTGGGTATTTTGGCGCTAAACCTACACTACTACCTTAATTTTAAACTTTACAAATTACATAGAATACGAAAATTTATTGACATTTTGCAACACCGATCCTCAGCTTTGAAAAAACAATAATCCTATGCCTTTTTATTGTTCTTGCGTCCCGCCATGTCAGGCATTCTCACGGTTTCGCGAGAAGTTTCGATTTGTCTGGTCAACTTAAAAGTTAAGTTAGGAGAGTGCACAGATGCGAACAAATGTTTTCTCAAAGAGAGAAGGCGAAAGTTCTATGATGCCAATTTCAATTAAAGACAATCTCATTCGAGTTGATCCTTCTGTCGCTATTGAATCTATTCTGAATGTGTATGTTATACATATTTTCGTGTAATTGTAATTCACCGTATTAAATATTCACGGCAGCAGACTTATGCAGAATCATGGATAAATTTGTAAGCGGTCGTAAGCGAGTATTAGACTATAGATAAGCATCAACAAGTACACAGACGAGCGTGGTTCCGAAAATAAAATCAAGAAAATATTCTCAAGAATACTTAAATTTTGGGTTCACTAGTACTGAAGTAAATGAAGAAGAAAGGCCCCTGTGTATCATTTGTTCAAAAATGCTGGAGGCAGACAGCATGAAACCTAATAAAATTAAACGACATTTGGAAACGATTCGTAGTGAGTTCGTAAACAAACCCACTGAATTCTTCAAATTAAAATTAAAATCATATAAAAAGCAAAAATCATTGTTTAAAAAAACTTTGTATGTGAATGAAAAAGCTTTAATTTCCTCTTACAAAGTTTCATATAAAATAACCAGATGTAAAAAGCCTCACACCATTGGTGAAGAGCTTATTTTACCAGCCGCAGTTGAGATTGTAGAAATTATGTTTAGAGATAATTTTGCAAAACAATTGCAGTCTATACCTCTTTCAAATGAAACTGTTGCCCATCAAATTGCTGATATAGCTGAAGATGTAGAGTGTCAGGTTCTGTCGAAGTTATGTGACAAATTGTTTTCAATACAATTCGATGAGGCAACAGATAATAATAAAGATGCTCATTTCATTCCCTATGTTAGATTTTGTGATGATTTGGCAGTAGTAGAAGAATTACTTTTCTGCAAACCATTAGAACTCAAAGAAACAGCACTGGCATTATTTGCTATCTTAAATGATTTTATGAACGAGGCAAACATAGAATGGAAGAATTGCTTCGGAATATGCACCGATGGTGCACGTTCTATGTCCGGAAGATTCCAAAGTATTTAAGCACTTGTGAAACAAAAATTACCACAATGCGTCTGACCATATTGCATGATCCACAGTGAAGCTTTGGCTTCCAAAGAAATGAGTCTTGGTTTGAATATTGTGTTATCTACGGTTGTAACCTTAGTAAATTATATAAAAATGAAACCCTTGAAATTTAGAATCTTTCCCCCACTTTATAAAAACATGGGTGTAGTACATTCAGCGTTACTATTTTATTGCGAGGCAAGATTGTTATCACGAGGGAAATTTTTGCAACGTGTTTATGAATTAAGAGAAGAAATCGCCGTTTTCCTACAAGAGGAAAACAGACCGGAAGCTGGGAATTTTCGCAATAGTTTATTTGTGATGAAATTGAGCTACATGGTAGATATATTCGAGAAATTAAATCACTTGAATCTTCAACTGCAAGGAACAAATACACATATATTGGATACGAGTGATAAAGTTAATGCTTTTTGTAGGAAATTGGAATTGTGGAGCAGAAATTTAAAGCAAGAAAACTTAACAATGTTTGCAAATTTGAATAATTGTATTAAAACTTACAAGACTGAAGAACAACAAGTAAAAATTGTTTTTGTAACCATTGAAAACCATTCAGCAATGCTAGCAAAGAATTTTAAAAAGTACATTCTTGCTGACGACAAACTGATATCAAGTTACAAGTGGGTGAGGCATCCATTTCAAAATACTCCCGAAGGACTCTCAATTGAAGAAGAATAAACCTTCATAGACATCACGGCAAGCGGCGAAACCAAAAGACAATTTAGTAATAAATCACTCTTTGAATTTTGGGCAGGAGTGGATGATGAATTTTCTGCACTAAAACCAAGGGCATTTCTCGTTTCCTACCATTGGCAATTCTGCTACAATTTTCAACATCTTACCTTTGAGAAACTGGATTTTCTGCGGTGGTTTCTTTGAAGACAAAATATAGATCTCAGCTAAATATCGAAATTGAACTGAGAGTGTCTATTTCTACTATTAAACCCTCCTTCGAAAAACTTTGCTCTGCAAGACAGGCTCAAGGAAATCGCTAATACTTATTAAATTTCTTTTTAATTTAATAAGTTATTTTAATTTAATAAGATAATGATTAAATATGTCGAAATGTCTTTTGTTTTGTATGTGTGTGTTCTTTCCTTTCATTCATTTAATCATTTTTTTTAAATAACATTTTCTCTTGGATATGTTCGCGCCCCCCCATCAGTGTGCTCACGCCCCCCTAGGGGGGCGCGCCCCACAGGTTGAGAATCACTGATTTAAACTTAATAATGTATTCTTGAAGAGCTAGCCCTAAAATAGCCAATTCCAAATTTTTGTAATGCTGGAATTAAGGATTGCTTTAGTTTGTTGGTTTTAACTCATTGTTTTATTTATGTAAATGAAATTTTAAAAAATATCGATGCAGGCATCTTTTAAAATAATCACTTTTTTTTATTTGTTTTCTCTCACTTATTTTCAATCATTTGACTAAAATGTAATGATCAAATAATTCTTTGCGAAGTAGGCTTTTAAAAACTTAAACTTCTGATCTAATTTTAGAAATTCTTCTAAATATAATACTTTTTTATCCTGTTAAGAAAAGCTACTAGTATTAAGTGCCTTCTGTATATTTCAGTAAAAACTCATATCAACTCGAACAGAAGTTTTGAGAAATGAATGACGTCACTTATTTGGAAAGAAAGCAAATCTAAAATTAGACTTTATTTATAATTTCAAAAAAAAAAAAAAAAACCACACCTTATAGCTATAAAAGGCAAACGGCAATTTTCTAAAGTAAGAATTTTTTATAAAGTGACACAATGGAACACCCGAATACAAAATCTTGTTTCGGGTAAATCAAAAAATATAACATTGTTAACAATTTTCAGAAGGAAAAAAAGAAAACGTAATGCATCAAAAGGAAAAAGAAAAGAAAAGAAAAACCCACATCCACTTCCAACTGAGAATCTTTTGCAGAAACAAAGAGAAATAACATGATGCAACTCCCACACACGCAAAAACAATTCCTCGTGATAACCGTAACTGTGGAAGCACCTCTTATTCCCAAATGCGAGGTTTTCCCACAACGTGCTCGCTTCCATTGGCGACCCTGACCTTGCGCCTGATTGTTTGCTCTAAAAGTATCCTTCCCCCCCCCGTTCCTCCATTTCTCGTAGCAAGTGACAGGTCAATGGACTGGCCAACAGTTCTTTTTATTTATTTTTATTTTTTGTCGTTTTCATTTTTAGGAATGTTTTTAATCCTGTATTCTTTACATAAAATGACCAGCCGCATCTATTGTACCGCTGGAATTTTTTCCATTTGCACCACCTGGGTGGTCATTCAATGGTGGTAAGGTTTAGGGAAATGCATCTTCTATCCAAAGACATCGTATGCATTGCAAATGTATTTAACTACTGAATGTATGATTTTATTTATTTTGATTGCACGGAAAAGAATTAAATTTTGTTGTTTATGTGTAATTGGTGACAAAATGAAATGAGTATTTTTATCTTCGAGGTCATCCTATGAAAAAATTCTGATTAAAAAAATTTTTTCAAGAATTTCTATTTATGCTGTTTTAGCTGAAAGCAACAGCAAAGTGATTCAGTCATTTATAAACAAAGAGATTTACATTAAAATTTGCAATTTTTAAAAATGAATTTGAAAAAAGAATTTGAAAATTAAGAGATTTAAAAAAAATTTAGTAAATTTTAGTAGACACGTTTTTTAGTAAATTATTTCGGTAAATTTTATTCTTCACTAGTCGCCTTTGGCGATCAGCTGGTTCGCCATGAGTAATGGGTTCTAAAATTTTCAATTAAATCACATATTCATTAGCCTTAAAGTAACTCCGGGCATTGATTGGCTTTAAATTAATATTTTCTTTAAGATAATGGACTGAAAGTTCTAAAAGAACCCCTTTTTATAATAATATTATTTAATTTTATAAATCAGTCAGTTTTAATGATTGATTTAGAAGACTGATTGATGTAGCAACTTTTATTTAAAATATTAATAAAAAGATTTTGTAAAATATGGCTCACAGAGCAAAGTATGAAGAAATCTAAAATTCATTATTCTTAAATGCATTGTTTGACTCAAACTACATAAAATGTAATTATTTACTCCATTTAGATCAAATTAATAGTATTAAACAATATATATGCCTATTAATAGTATTTTATAAATTGGAAAATTGGAAAGGAATTTGAATGCATATCCTGTATAAATTCAATCCTGTATAAATAAAGATAATTTATTCAATTAATGATTGAAATATTGCAAACGATCATAGAATCCTTTGCCTTGCATTTTTTAAAGAAAATATTACATTTTATATTTATTTTATTTTATCCAGTCAGGTGCTAAAAGTTGCATTTCATCCGATTTAATTTGCGATGATAGTTTTTTTTTTTTAATTTGAATTTCCGTCAAAATGATGGCAACACTGTGATAAAACCTAATTTTTTCCCTTTGACGTGCTCTTGCAAATTTTATAAAAACCTTAGCTTTGCATTTATTTTTTTAGAAACTATCACATTTTATAATGAAAAAAAAATATTGAATTAAGGACACAGATATTGCAAACGATAATAGAAATAAGCCATTAAGTCGGGATTCCAATGCATATCCTGTCTAAATTCGATCCGGTTTACCGTAAAGAAGATTTATTGAATTAATTATTTACCTTCATAGAATCCTTTTACGATCATAGAATCCTTTGCTTTGCATTTATTTTTTTAGAAAATATCACATTTTATATTTCTTTTATTTTATCCATTCCCGATAGCACATTCCCGACCTCCAAGGTATACATGTACCAAATTTGGTAGCAGTAGATCCAACGGTCTGGCCTGTAGAGAGCCAACACACACAAACACGCACATACATTGAGCTTCATTATAAGTATATATTAATACACAATATACCTTTTTTTTTTAATTTTATTTCCTGTTTAACATCTTAGAAATTGTTCACATATTTGAATTTGTTTGCAATTTATAAAATCTTCTTAGAATAGAACGTTCGAATTCCTAAATTTATTCATCCAAAGAGAAAAGCCTCGTGCCAAATATGCAAATTAAAGTGAAACCATCTGCATCGACTTGGATTGAAGACAAGGTCTCCGGGAGGCTGCAAAAACAGCTGAAACTCTGAATACTAAATTGATTCTCATTGTTTCGCATTATCCACAGATAACTGTCCGTGTCGTCAACTAAATTGATTCGATTATTCAAGGCTTACATTGTTATTGAAATAATTTGTAGGGCAATTTAAAACTGAATGCAATGTGATGTGGGTTAGGAAATATAATTTGAGTTCTTAAAGCAATAGTTCACCGCAGTCTGTCTGCTTATTTGAAAACCAGAAAGAACATCTTATTGGAATTTAAATTTTTTAAATCAAATAGTTAAAATACTAAATTTGGAAAGTTTTAAAAAGCTTTCATTTTTTGAAACGGGAAAAAATATCCTAAGATATTATAATGGATATCTTTGGAACAAAACAAAAAAGAAAAATTTTCAAAATTAAAACGCATATAATGAGACAAAAAAAAATTCACTCAGGTAGTTAAAATTTTATTAGATGGTCTTGTACATTCCTCATAGTATCTTTGGTATCTTAATAGATATTCAAAGTTCATGCATTAAAAAAAAACTCCTATGATGTAGGAGTATAACCGTAAATAGAAAGAAAAAAAACCCAGTTAAAACTTTTAATACTACTTTGCTGATTTTTTTCATAATGAATTAGTCTTTGTGCTTCTGATCATATTAAAGGGTGTCCCAAAATTAACGCAGGATTTATATTTACTACCATTTGTAAAGTAAACTGTTTGTAGCCTTATTAAAAATACAGTTTGACCGCTGATTGTTTAAGATTTAGAAAAAGTGGAATGTTACACGGTAGAACAACATCGCAAGATTTGAATTTAATAAAAAATACAATTTTTTAATTCGTAAATTTTTATTGAATCGTAAATAACACAGGATAAAGTTCTGTATGGAGTAATACATAAAGCAAATGACCTGTATGGCTTTGATGGTACATACGAACTCTTTTGTAGCAATTATCTATACGATTTTGCATACATGTGGCTGTATTTCGTTGAGAATCTCCTTCAACGCATGCGTGCTTGTGGGCTTGTTGGCATAGACTTTTGGCTCCAAATAACCCATAAAAAGAACCCAATGGGGTTAAATCACACAATCTCGAAGACCGACTCTCACATTTTTTAACTGTGGCAGTCAGATTTTCATTATTTTTTTAATATTATTATACAGTGAAAATAACTTATTCTATTGCGCAACGCTACATTTTTTTTACTAACCCTAAATTATCAGCTGTCAAATCCCAACACTTAAATGCACGAATGATGGCAAATTCAAATTTTGCTTAGATTTCGGGACTCTCTTAAAACTTTAAAACTTGGATCACTATATTCAAAACTTTTATAACTCCTGATTCGTTGAACTACACCATATTAAGATAATATTGAGAAAAAAAATATATTTAATTTCTTTTTTTCAAAAAGCTTTGCTGGGGAAAAAACAGTCTCTTAATTTTTTTTGTTAACAAAATTCTAATTTTCTTTCGTTATTATTTTCACAAACCTGAAATTTCAGCCGTTGCTCAATTATAAGGCAGGAGGCGTAAGAACAGAATTATCAAATTCATTTCATTCTTAAATCTTCTGTGAAATCTTAATTCTGGGGCCAGACTTTTTTTCTAAACTCGAATGATTGTTGTTTTCAATAAATCGAACGAAAGAAACGACTGCCAATGGTTTGGAAAGGTGTTTTTTTCTATTCCTTCCGGCGTTTCCATTGTGTTTTTAGAACGAAATCTCATCTCTGCGGTAGTGGTAAAAAGAAAATCTTTTTTTTTAATTCTCTTTTTCTCATTCTTCCGTGTCCTTTTATTCATTTCTCAAAACCTCGTGCTAAAACAACGCCGCTAATGAATGAATGGCGGGCATCGAGGATGAAAAGCGAAAGTAATAAGAAATAAAATAATAGAAAAGGAAAGAATAAAAAAATGTTTTGATGGAAGTCAAGAAAAGGGGAGTTGAGATGTTTCGGATCAGTGCTATCGTTTGCGTGAGCTGAGAACTTCCGGTGCTGATGGGGTTTCTATTTTGTTGATTTACTTTTTGTGCTCTTGTAACAGAAGTTGATTTTTACTGGGAGAGCAGAAGATATTGTCAGCAACAGCAAACGGACTTCGATTTTTTTGAAAGGATAATTTTTCTTCCCCAGGGAAAAATATATTTGTTTTAAATCTTTTATCTCTTGGAGTTTCAAAATAAAGAATTTGCATATATTTCTTCAATTAGAATATAATAGAAGTAAATACCATTGTGCAAATGTATGTTCGTTTGCTCTAAATTCCCTTTTAGACTACTGGATTAATTACAATCAAAACTGAGCAAATCGTTTCTTAGCTACTGAATAAAATAATATTGTTATAAGAAACCCCTTAGGATTCAAGAAAAATGGATACTTTATGAATTCAAAAACTGGCTGCTCCGACCCATCAGAAGGCACACTGAAAAACATGAATGACCGAACCGTGAGACAGTAACACACTCTGTGTGAGAACTGTGTAGTCCTAAGTCTATAACCAGCCTCGGTACAACCCCTTCTTAAGGAAGTGCGTTCCGTCATCGATGGGAGGAGGCAGACTCCCACCTTTTCGTGTACCCCCAGGGGTGCCGAGAACCAATCCCTATGTCGGAAGTTTCTCAACCTCAATTACGAGGGACCAAATGAATATATAAAAAAGTTAAATTCTGAAACATCTAGAAATATTCTAGATTAGTTTCAAGCACTTTAAAATTTTGAAAATTTGTAAAATTTTACAAAATGTTATAGAACATTCTGATTTTTTCACGAATATATTTGAACATTTATTGTATTTTGTATTACACGTAGCATTATTCAACATTGTATAATTTTTTCAATAATTATACAATGTTGTGTAACGTTGGAATCTGAATCTGAATCCGTTGCTAACATAGTTAATTTCACTTGTTAACGAATATTATTTTTATTATTTTGGTTTAATCCAGAAATTTTATAGAAAATCTGGCGAAATTTGGAAGAATTATAGAAACTTCTCACAGTTTTATGTTTTGGAAGATTTTTTTAATTCATTTTGAAGCATTCCGCAATATTAAAAACCTTTATTAAATAGAACTTCTGAATCTATCAATTGTCTTAGCAGTACTTTCAAAACATGCACAGGAGATTTATATTTGTCTTGGAATGTTTGTAGCAATTTTCAGAAATAAGATACAGCCTGTGAAAAAAATTTGATCCTGGTCATCGCCAGGTTTATAAACTTTGGCAGTATTATAATCTCTTGAGATTCTATTTCATGCAATATGCTGCATACACACACACACACACATATATATATATATATATACACTGTATGCTTTTTTACGCATGTTTCTTCTATCATTATATCATTATTTTTAATTTACCCTAAATAATTACGTGCAAAGACGTACACATGATTACTCCAATATACGGAAATTGCAGTTACTATTTTATATACAATAACTAAGTATACTTACAAGTTTCTTTTAGAAAAAAAGGCACCGAAAATCATGTTATCATGTTAAAAGAATAACTACAATAGTCATCTCAAATTTAATTCAAAAATTTTGTATTTATTTAATTCTTTTTGTACCGGATTTTCTGTTCTATATCTACACTAACGTTTAACAGATTATTCTGTTTATTTTTGTCCTTCAGTTTGTTCATCCTATAACGTAAAAAAATTATTTTATGTTTTTCTTGTAAGTACAGCGTATTTTTCGAATTTTTCAAACAGTGAGTTTTCATGTATATTATTTTTGAAAACAGAGCAGGTGTTAAAACCTCATTTTTTCATCACTTACAACAACAAAGTGGAGAGTTATGGGTATTTCACTGCTCGCATACTGAAGAGACGACTCATTTTCACTCCAAAGAACCCGTAAATCAAGGTAATTAGAAAGATGAATCATAAAAGTGACGAAAGCGTTGCCCCGAAAAGCTTCGTGGGGCAAAAAGTTATTACCATTAACAAGTTTTTGCATATTTCTTTTTGGTGCAATTGAAATTTCACACAGATGCCACTGGCATTTAAGTGATCCTTTTTTTTAAATTCTAGAATAAACCTTTTTTTTTCAACTACGGAAATATTTCCGCAAAAGAAACTTTAATTTTGTTCTTCTAATGGAAATCCCACGTTCTTATACCTTTCCGTGGAAAATGTGAAATCGATATAGCATCATTCCGCTATAAAAAATAATTATATTCTTCTTCAAAAAAGCGGCATATTAGCATCGTCATGATGAGAATTTAGAGTCTAAATAGGCGGTAAAAAAATGAGTTTGAAAATGATTCACCTGTAAAAAAGCCAAATAACTGAAATTGAATAAAAAACCATTAGATTCAGAATAAACAAACAGAAAGTGATTTTAGAAATATATAATGCATTTCCTTAGCTGAAAAATTATATATTATGAAGTGAAAAAAGGATATTTATAGAAAATGTGAGGTTAAAGTACAATAAAATGTAAAATAAAAGTTTGATATTGTATTTTTAGACTCAATATTCTACATCAATTATGACTGAATATATAAATAATAAATTAAAGTGCAGTACTAAAAGTTAATAATAAATTAAAATACAATACTAACAGTTAAAGTGCAATAAACTGTAAATTTACTATGTAAAATAGGAGTTTGACACATGAATTTTTAAACTCAGGATTCCACAACACTCATTATATAAATAGTAAATCACTGTTCTTTATTTTCCGGATATTCATCAAAAAATGTACTTGTATAAATTAAGGAGAACTAGGAAATGTTTCTGATGGTCATTATAAACTAAATTTGTAGGAATGACACCTTTTCATTTTAAGAGACGTTAATTTAAGACACATTTTTAATATTGTTAAACTTCTTCCTATTAAATATATTTTATTGGTATGTCTAGGACTAAAATCATTTAGTGTGATGATGATGTCGATTTTGTATCAGTTGTTGCTTTTGGGAACATAATATAAGAAACTAAATTAGGAGCATTTAGTATATGATCTTTACTTAAAAATTGAAGGTTTTATTTTGAATTGAATATTTCGAATAGTGAACTATTTGTTAGCCTATTTATATATGCATGCGAATGGGGAAACTCAAAAACGTAGCACGCTAGATAAATGAAATTTGCAATGGATCTTTTTCGATGTGAAGACTCAATCTAAGGTGCTTGTCTTAGTATAATATATATGTTGTACATTTAAAAGTACCTCTTCCTTACATTACGAAGAAGAACGCAAAATGTATCACATTGTTTCAAATTTGTAAATCCAGAAAATGTTCTTGTTAGTTTGAAACTAATATTTTATATTTAATTCTGAGATTTTTCTGTTCATTTTGTTCTATTTAAAATTTTTCTTTTCTGTTTCAGCCTTATTTTCTGTTTTGTTCTTAAATTAATTCAAAATGAGGGGGAAGGCCATTTGAATCAAATATTTATTGGTTGATGAATTCCAAATTTCTCCTAAACATATTCATTTCAAACATTTTATTGATGGAAGTTATTTTTTTTATTTGCATTTAGAGTTTTGTTTCCACTATAAAATAAAAAATAAATCTCTGTATTTTAAATAATAAGAAAATCAAATAAACCAATGATAAGAAAAACCAATCACTTAATTACAACCATTCGTCAGATTTCTCCAATTTTTATTTCATTGGAAAGCTTATAGCATATCTAGATATGTCTTCAAAAGAGGTTTCTTCCTCTCCTCTCCATCGAGAGAAATTGAAAATCAGCACTTGAAATCAGAAATTGAAAATCAGCACTCTGCTCCTCAACACATTCTCTATGAGGAAAATCAGCACTCCAGTTCCACAATTGCATTCATTGAACTGATTCCAAAATTTTTTATATCAAGTAAATAATTCATAGCCCGTGCTACATTGTTCACGATTGTCCTTTCTTCTCCTCTCTAATCGTTCTCGGGAGGAGTAGAAAAACACTTCTTGACTTATATTCTTTAGCAGCAAAACCCAAGGCAAAGTCCTGCAGCATCAACCATTGTACCAATTCCGACAATTTTTGTTTCATATGAATGATCATGATTTCTAGATATGCCATCAATGATTTTCCACTCTGTTCTTCTTTATTTCAAGAGATAATGATAATAAAACCTTGTATAAGTTTTTAACCTCAACTACTGGACTTTTTGAGCCACTTTTCAGCAAGATTGACTATTTCGCCTCTGTGAATTATAGCTAATCACTTGGGATTTTCTATCCTTATTGTCTCAATATAATTCGAGATAATAACTTTGTTTACTTTTACTAATATTATTGTAATTATATTTTTATTGTATTTTTTATCAAACTTTGATATAATGAAATTCATCAAAGTAGAGGGATATTACAGTTTAATCATTAATATAAATTGGTTACATTAGTTATTTATTAAATGATTGGAGGAGAGAATCGATGAAATCATCCATTGACTGAAGATAGATGTTCTTTTTTTTGTTTTGAATTATTATAAATTTAGAGAGGGAGTGCCAGTTCAGACGTCGTCCTCGTCATCTGATTATGGTTTAAAATTATGATGTCCGTCTGAATATAACTTTGCTTTAAAACGCTACATTAATGTAGCTAAACTAAACAAAATTTTTATTTTTTAATATCTCTTAAAAATATAGATGATTGGGACAAATGACCCCATATCTGGGTGTCATGAGGTTTTGTGTGTGTGAAATAAAAAATGACGAAATCGGTTCAGAGGTTTTCCCTGGGGAAGTGTCTGGTTGATTTTGCTAGTTATTTTAAATATATTAATGAGGAACGAACAGCTGTTTGCTGACGGTGACTAAAAATTTAATAAAAGTTCTTTTATGTTCATAAAACAGAAATCTTTATTATTTTTTAATTATGATAACATATTTTGCCGATGCTTTTTGAAATCCCTGAACACAGTCTACAGAATCTGTGTCATTTCTCTGATAACTAAAATAATGATTACTTAATCTCTACTTTCCTTTTCTGTCTATGAAAGTGGGTTAATTTTCCTAATGGTTTCTTTTTAAGGTAAAATTTTTTCGAGAAAAGATTTTGTGGAATGTTTTTCTTTTTTTTTCGCAAGAGAGAGTTCCCAGGGGTGTCATTAGCACCTTATAAACAAAATAAAGGAACCACTGTTCATTTGTCAAAACAAGTCTTTTTTGCTTGTGTAAAGAGAGAGACTCTCTACTTCAATCAACGGCACCATCAACGATTTTGATGAATGAAGGCCCTGTATTTCAAAAGGGAAAGATAAGTCATTACTTTTTGGTAATTATCGTCCCCTCTAGCATTTCAGCCTTGTTAAGCTGCTTCGATCCACAGGCAGTTTTTATCTGTCTTTTTTTCGTGAATATAAATGCTGATCAGAGTTCATTCTGATTTTAAAATATAGTTGGGTTAATCAATGTGAAATCATTCGATCGTCAAATAAAATACGCTTAGAACATGTTTTTATGAGTTGGTTAAAAAATACAGTGAAATGAATGAGGTAGAAGCAAATGCATGTGATTTGTAAGATGAAATGATGTCGATTTTGCATCAGTTGCTGCTTTTGTGAACATAATATAAGTAACTAAATTAGGGGTATTTAGTATATGATCTTTTCTTTAAAATTGAAGGTTTAATTTTGGATTGAATATTTTGACTAGTGAACTATTTGTTAGCCTATTTATATCTGCATGCGAATGGGGGAGCTCAAAATCGTAGCACGCTAGATAAATGAAATTTGTAATAGATCTTTTTCGATGTGGAGACTCAGTCTAAGGTGCTTTTCTTAGTATAGTATATATGTTGTGTATTTAAAAGTACCTCTTCCTTACATTACGAAGAACACAAAATGTATCATATTGTTTCAAATTTGTTACTGCATAATAATACATTCCACATTTTGAGTAACTATAAATAGTTAATGATATTTGATTATAAATCATAAGTAATTAATATGATAATTCAAAATTTTATCTCAAATGAATTTACATCTTATTTATCTGCGGAATTTAACGAAACAATTTATTTATAGTTTCATTCAAGACATGGTGATAGTAATATATGGATGTAAATTTCTTATACACTTTTTTTGTGATTAGCTCAAATTTTTTGGAAATTTTCTCACCCTCTTTTATTTCAATCTCGTTAAGCTGATACTATCCGCAGACAGTTTTTATCTGGCTATTCTTTGTGAATTTAAATGCGATTTGATCATCGAATAAAATCCGCCTAGAAATTTTTCGGAACGTATTTTTTTAATGTAAATATTTTTAAAATACGAGATTCAAAATAATGTAAACACATTTTGAGAAACTATAAATAGTGAATGGTATTTGCTTATAAATCCTAAATAGTTAATATCATACATTAAAATTTTATAACTCAGAAGAATTCACATCTTATTTATTGTCGGAATTTATTTAACAATTTGTTTGTAGTTTCGTTCAAGACTGGTGATAGCAATATATGGAAGAAAATTTCTTTCATATTTCAAATATTTAGTGTTTTTGTAATTATCTTTCATTTTAGGTGATTATGCCTCGCTTTAACATTTCAACTTCGTTAAGCTGGTTCGATCCGTGGGCAGTTTTTATCTGGATTTTCTTTATGAATATAAATGCTGATCCGAGTTCATATTAATTTTAAAATATAGTTGGATTGATAAATGTGAAACCATTCGATCATCGAATAAAATCTGATTTGAAATTATATCAGGATGTATTTTTATATACAAATTAAGAAAATACAGTGTGTTTCAAAATAATGCTGACACAATTTGGATAACTATAAATAGTTTATACTACGTAATTATAAATCATAAACAATTGATATCTGACCTATATAATTAATTTGCTGCAATATTTTTTACTATTTATATTTACATTATTATGTAGCTCATATTATATATATTTATATATATATATTCTTTCTTTCAGGTAAGATGAAATTTTA
Source organism: Argiope trifasciata (assembly GCA_026543055.1). Taxonomy (NCBI): domain Eukaryota; kingdom Metazoa; phylum Arthropoda; class Arachnida; order Araneae; family Araneidae; genus Argiope; species Argiope trifasciata. Next base: position 1,695,453 of record JAPMOQ010004242.1, read on the forward strand.
TCATCTTTTGGGGATCTTAATTTATTTCAGATATTAGGGTATGTTATTTTCTATTTGTTTTCATTATTGTTATTATTATTATTATGTGTGTTTTATTAAGAGAGGAAAATTGCTTTCTTTATAATAAATAAATAACAATTAACATTTCTTCAAAAATTATATTTACTTATTAAGTAACACTTATTCTGCCTGTAAAATGAAGGAAAATTATATTTTTCAACAAACATGATTGAATGAACGTTAAACTGTTTATTATTCATTTTACTCAATTTATTAATATTATGATAAATTATTTTTATTTATTTTATTCATATTATGATCAATATTTCTTGCGTAGCGGTGTCATAATCTATCTGGAAATGTGTTACACTCTCCAGAATCCATTTGCAAACAAATTGATTAAGTAATACAAAATCATACTGAGAAATTCACAGCTGTTTCTATTAAATTATTCAGTAGGGTGATTTGAATGATTGTTTCACCCAATGTGTTTTTCATGTGACTGTTAATTACATTTCTCGAAACTTTTATCGTTTTGTATATAATCATGGTAAAAGAGCAGGTGATTCGTGTTTGTTGTTGAATAAAATTGTATCTTAACCGTCTGTTTATCTTTCGAATTAAAATGAAAAAGGAATTAAAAGCAATTTAATGACTGTTATGGCATAAAACTTGAATACTAACCAATAAGAATAAAGAAGAAATGAAAACATGTTGTGTAAGTACGATTTTGATTAAGTAATTTTTTATATCAAATAAAAAAATAAGAATGTTGCAAAAAAATTTAATTATCTCGAAATATACCAGAAACAACTGAATTTGAAAACTGATAGAGAAAAAATGCTAAAAAGTTATTCTTTTCAGAAATCATAATGCTTGCTTATTTCCTGTAGTTTTTTTTTTTTTTCAATTTTTCTGTTTTAACACTTCTTTAAATGAATTACCTTGCAAGATTTTAAAACAGATATATTTGAAAATAAATTATTTATCGATAAGGAAAGATAATTTCATTTATAAATTCTGAACCATTTTTATTTCTTTTATGAACTTATTTTTTATTTTGTTTTTCTCTTTCGGATTTCTTATGAACAAGTCGGTATTTGTTATCTGATATCCATAACTTTATAATGCTGATATGTGGTGAAGGTTTAATTTGGTGATATCCTCCAAGTTTGTTTAACTGGGTAATATCCTCCAGGTTTAAAGTACTTAAAACATTAATGATTTAACAAGTAATCCATTCGATTCTTTGCTATTGTTCATAAATCATTTTCCAAGCGGAGATAAATTACCTCCGATAAACACTAGAGGTGATCCAAAAAAAGTTTACAAGCAGCAGTATTGGGAAAGTAGAAATTGTAAATGGGAATATTGTTACCTAAAGTGGAGACAGAGTGGATTAGTTGTCTAAGACTGGTCTACGAGAAGATACTTTTAGTATTGAGATATGAAAGAGCTACAGTAATGACAAGTCTAGAAAAGTGGTCTCACACAGAAATGCAAGCCGTGATGTGATTTCTATGAGCCAAGAATGTGTCCCCATTGAACTTTCACAGACCAATTGTTGACGTGTATAGGAGGCGAAGGAATGAGTAAAGAATAGGCGGCGAAACAGTATCGTTCATTTGAAGACGGCAGAGAGATTTCTGGAAATGCTTAGGTAGGATGTCTAGAGCCACCCCCCCCCATACAATCCTGTGACTATTTCTTTTTCCCGCCATTGAAATAACACTTATCCGAAACAAGGTGGATTTCAGGCGATGATCAAAAAAGTGCCGAGAACTGACTCAGTAGCCACAGACCTTAATATTACGAAGACGATTTAAACAAATTGGTTTAACAATGTGATAAGTGCCTCATCACTTTTGGTGATTATGTAATAAAGTGGTCGCCACATTTGTCTCTTAATTAACATTTGTATTCTGTGTTTATTGCTAATAAAGCATTTTTCCTTTGCCTTGCAAACTTTTTTGGAGCACTCAACGTACAAGTATGTTTAAATATTAGGTTTAATCGGGTGATACTTCTAGACTTGAAGTACTTTAAAATATTAAGGATTTAACGAGTAATCCATTAAAACTTCTACTATCAATTGTTCATGAATGATGTTTCCAGGTGGAGAAATTTTTGTTATGTATTTTTTTATGTAAAAAAATTTCTTATGTATGCTTAATATATTTTAGGTTTCACATATGTTTAATATATATTAGAAAACTTATCGTGGATCATGGCATTATATTAAACTTACTATTTATCCAAATTATTTTCAGCAACCACGAGTCATATTCAATTCATTGGTCTGACCATGGGAAAGGTTTCCAAATTTCTCTTCTGATTGAACTCTATATCCGGAGAAGGGATAAATAATTCTCGATTCCACTCGGGATTTTAATGAATTCGTTATATTTACAAAGGAAGAGGGTGGGTGATGTAGCTGAAATGTACCGTCTACTTCTATTCTCATGAGAATCTGACTATTCCCCTGCCCCACGGGGAAAATGAAAGTCCCCCAGACATAATCAGACTTAACCCCATGTTATTGAAAACTCCCTCCCTTCGGAGAACGTCCTCAACGATCAGCTGTTTCCCACGATTATTTACCAATCCATTTGTTATTTATCCAAAGGGAGTCATTATGTGAGTCTTCTGGAAGTTTCACCGTCGTCTTTGTGAGAAGAGTTGTCATAAACCATACTTAAAACATGGTGAATTTAGTGAAGTGCCTTCAAATATAACGAAGAGAAAATTCATCCAAGAAATTATAATCCAACAGACAACATATCCAAGAATTCAGTTTCAAAGAGAAATCCAAGAATCAATCCAATTTCCAAGAGAAAACTCATCCAAGAATCTCCCTTGCGAACAACAACAAAGAAAATATGTGCTGGAAAACTTTACAGATAATTTAATGTATGTTAATAAAAATTACTTGTTCACATTTAATGAGGCTGTATAAAACTTGAAGCATCGAAGTCCGTTGGTCATATGTTTTTATCCATAGACCATTATAAAATTATTAAAATAAAAAATTGCTCAAATTATTTAAAATAAAATCGCATAGGATTAATTTTATATTTCAAAAAGGCAGAATTATGCAATATTTTAAAATTATTATGTATATTATCGGATGAAAATCATTATTTTCTAAATTTTAAAAGCAATTGATTTTGAACGCAATATATACTTAAAGTTTTTGCTGGAGTATTGTCTGCTTGTGACAGGGATTAACATGTTTTTAGATTGTTAACCTATTATGTTTTTTATCTCATAACCTAAATTTAGATTTTACAATTTTATCTCCAAAAGTATAATTGTTCTCACGATTAAGTGAATATCGTTTGCAAATGATTTTTACTGTATAATGTTTATCACTATAAAAAAACAGTAATTCTTAGCTTAAATCAATGAATTCCCACGAAGATATACGCCTGCCAGAAGTATTCTCAAACTCAGTGAGATATGATCTAGAGAGTAACGAATAATAGCTTTTTTCTATTCCTTATTGGATATGTTACCGCTTGACCTACTCTTTTTTTTCTGAAATGGCTTTAATTTCCTAGCATATCCGATACAATAGCTCAATTAATTTGGATTATCGAATTATCTGATTATATATTCATTTATCCTTCTTTTCTCACACGCTGTGCTTCTTGAAATCATTTTACTTTCAAACGAGTTGATATTATCTCTTCACTTAATTGATACTACCTGGAAAGTTATAGGTTCATCTATATCAGTCGCTTTGTCCTTTTTTTCTGATGAAGGATTTTGCGTCTACTTTTTCACTTACTTCATTAAATGTCTAAAATAATGTCGGAAAGAGGTTTGACAATTTATTTCCATTGGTTTTGATAATATTTTTTATTATTTACTTACTCCTTTGGAGACCAGCTGATTCATTTTGAGCAGCGACTGTGTCTAATTTCAATTAAATCTCTTATGCAAAACTTGAGCTTCATATTTTTCTGAAAAAGTATTTTTGATCATCAAAATATAACAAACGTTAAAGACATCATATTTTTATAACCTTAATTTAGTGTGTTAAGCTCATGAAAATTTCTTACAAAATCGGAATTCCATGACATTATGATGCCGATAAAAATTAAAGCGTGCATAATTTATTTCAAACTGTAAGTTATCTTTTGTAGTAATGTAACATAGTTCCACTTTCTAATAGTTCCTATAAATTGTCATAAATAATTATCTATGGTAACTTCAAAAATTTCATCGTTTTTGCCTTTAGACTGAAAGAAATCTGAAAATATTAACTTAGATTATAAGAAATCTGTCTGTGTTTTCCAGGTTACTGAGGGTTTTTGTTCTTATTATACAGCAGACCTCTCATTGAACAAAGCTTTCTGTAGAATAAAAAAATATAAATGCTGAAAATTAATAGTTTTGCCATCGTAAATCTGTAGAAGCGACTTCAGATGTTGAAGATAATTTTACTTTAAATATAGTTTTTGCAATAAATACAACACTTCTAATAACTGTAAAATTTATATATTATTATTATTATTTTCTGAAGCAGGCCTTATAAAACCGCTGTAAATGGACTATATTTGATTCCTGATCGTAGTTTCCTAATCAATGATTTAAGAGCAATTTGCGAATTTAAACCCTCATTTCATACTATCTATATCCCAACATCTTTGATTACCGAATCGGTTCGTTTAAATCATTAGCCTCATGTCATGTGCTTTATTGTCATCAGCCTTATTTATTCAGTTTTCATCTTAAGTTATCTACATTAATAAAAAAAAAATTTTATTCTGCAAATTCCCCATTATTTTTTAAAACCATGAAACCATAATGAACTACATTAATGTCATTACACAAAATTGCTGCAAATACGTAAAATTGATACTTAAAAGAAATAAAAAAATATTTGACAAAAAAAACTTTCCTATTAAATATTTTAAGATTAATAAGTTCCTTTTTGTATCATTATATTTTAAAGAGAACAACACAATCGGATGAATATTAAATTTTATGGAAATGCACGTCATCCTGCAGTTTAAATGCTAATAGTTTAAAATGAATTTGAATTTATCATTCTTTATTTATTGAAGCCTTTTTGTGTTAAATAACCCATCTACGAATTCACCCAATTGTTATTTCATAACATATCACAAGATAATTAAAATACCTTTAATTTAGATGGCCTAACTTTGAATTCACCCAGGTAATTTAAATCCCTTGGATTTAGACGGTCCATCTACGAATTCACCTGAGATTTATTTTACTACATATCTCAAGAAATTAAAATTCCAAAACCATGGACTCATAGTTATTATTACATCTTACTGTCTCTTTCTATTAAAAAAAACAAATTCTGACAACATCTATTCCATTCATGACATCAATGTTATTGTATCGACAGAAACGAGCCTTATCAGATGTTTGACGGTTCAACTGGAAAGGTAAATGTTTCTTATATAATTCAATTTATCAGAGAACTAAAAAAAATATCAATACATTCTTCACGTGGCGTTTCGAAAGATCATCCATACAATCAGACGAGGGCAAATAAAACAATTACAGGGCACTTCTCGAATTTTAATGGACGTCTGGGCCTTCAAACAATCCCTTGCGTAACTCCACTGACTCACTCTGTTCGCAGAAGCAGACGAGGAAACGGTGACATTTGCGAAGCTCTGCCTATATATAAATATTTCCTGAAGGCACCGAATGAATAGGCATCGGTTATTGTTGGCCGTCATAGGATCCTCCTCCGCCATACGATGCCGCTTTGTATGCAAACGACAAGGAGTTAACTTACCTCCCACGCAAATCCTTTACCCTCGTGCGCATTGAATTGGCATCCGCGACTACTACTTTTCGCATTGTTGCAACTGTTAGTCGGTCTGAGAATTGCTCTAGTGACCTAAGTCCGTTTTTGATTGTTTCAGACGATGTTCAGTCATACTTTATATGTATGCACAAAGTCTCCTCTTGCAGGTACATTTTTGAAAATTTAATTATCCTCTGGAGATAAAATCGCAGCATAATAATGTCCCAGTCCAGATTCATCTTTTTTCAAATTTAATTTAAAAATATACTCTTTATTTTATAGCAATAATAGTCTGTGCATAAAAAAAATAACGGGAGGGCTTTCCCAAAATGTGTCCCGCTTCCTCTCTAATAAAGATAGTTTCCACCCAGCATTAAAACTTCGACTTTAAACAAAGCCGTGAACTCCACAAACGCTCAGTTTTAAGAATAGTCCATTTGAATGTCATGTGCTTCTTCATAATATAATAAAGACCTGAGTGATCTCTCCTATACTCTGTCTTTTATCGTCTAATAACAGTGTTATTCCACCTCCTCCTCCATGAAATTGAGAATCTTGGTGAAAGCTGTTTACATCATGAGTGATCAGATTTTTATTTTTACGCATGAGAATTGTGTGTGTCATAGCATAATAAAGGAAACTAACCCTTCTGTATTTACTGCATACCATAGGGAAACAATATTTACGAAAGAGAGATCGATCTTTGAAGTGAATGTAGCTTTTTTACTGAATCTCGCATGCTACCTTTAGCAATTTTTTAATAATTAATCACTGACAAAAGATACAAGAAAACTAAATAAATTTATTTTTTGATCCAAATTTTCTGGCTGATTTATACCAAGATTTGAACAGAACTATTGTTGTGGTTACAAGAGGGCATATCAAATTTCATTTATGTAAGTCATTATGGTTTTTTTTAACTACATAACTTTGCGGTGGCGTCCTGGCATAGGGGTAGCAAGTAATCTGGACAGCCGGGTTCGAGTCCCGGTTAGGCTCTGGTAGTTCTTCATCTTTTCTATCTGTGATATATCTGAATGTGCCCTCCTGTGAAAAGGAATTGTGCAAGCGAATGAGTGATGCGTGAGTGGCAAAGTCGTAATCTTGGTCCTAGTTGGCTCGACTAAAAAACAAGAGACGCCCCCTATAGCTTTAAATCGCTGTCTTCGTAACAGCAGTCTCGTCCAATGGCAAGTGCCATGAGAAACAACAATGTAACTTAGAAATAGCGAAACTAGATATGGTGAAGCATTTGATGGATCTAGTTCCAAATTTGGCACTTATGTGTACTTTAAATCTTAAATCCGTATACCAAATTTTGAGAATCTACTTCTCTTCATTCTATAGTTAATTTATGCTTAAATAGTCAGATTTCCTATGAATGAATTCAGTTTCAAACTCAGTAAGTATCTAAAGTTTAGATCTTAAAACCGTGCACCAAATTTTCTCTCACCAGTGCTCTTTGTTTTTTTATTTATCTAGTTAATTTGTACTTTGACAGCTGAATAGGCAGACTTATTCTGAACAGATTTGATTCCATAAGTATCTACAGAACTACATGCTAAATAAGAGTACAAAATTTTCACTACCTTCCTCTGTTCGTTTTATAGTTATTGAATAAACTTTTGTTTGTATAGTCAGACAGGCACATTTCTTCACTATGGATTTCTTTCAAAATTAGAAAAAAAAAATCTAAGTCTCAAGCGATTTTTATTTATTTTTCCCGCAGGCATGCAGACGTATCGCAAAAATAGATTTTTCAAACTCGAAATGTAAAGATTTGTCAGAATCTCGAGTTCAAATTTTTATCAATACTTTCAATCCACACTGTTTACGAGAAAGTAAAAATTGTACGAAAATAAAATTGCTGCTATTGAAGAATTTATTTCAATTTAAATTTCTTAAAAAAATGTATTTGTTCATTTATATGCTTTGAAGCTTTTGAAAAAAGTCTTAAGAGTCTTTAGTAATTGGTTTATACATCTAGTAAAAACTTTTAAAATCCTTTCGAAATGATCTCTTATTATTCATGAAAGAGCTTTTTGCCAAGAATTATAGTTCTTAATCCAATAATGCGTCTCGTAGAGCGTTTTGAACTATATTCTTCATCAAGTATGTCACAATTTACAAATAGATGACATTTCTAGTTTGCGAACATCTTTATTTTAAGGTAAAGTATATTTGTAGATGTTTTGAAGCATGGAGAATAAACTGTACAATTTGAACAATTTTTACCTGTGATTGGCAGCTTTTTTTTATGATTCTTAATATGAAAATTTTTATTGGCATTATTTTTATCTATTTTTAAAATCTAAATAATTTTATTATTTGTATTGCACCGCTTATAACCCTTTAGCAAGGAACAAATCGAAATAGATATCCATTCGTCCAAAACTCTAAGGATGAACGCTATAAAAATCCATCTATATATCTTTGCTTAATATATTTCTATTGATGATTTTGTTTTTAAAAACATAAGTTTACGTTTTACGCCAACTTTTATTTTTGTGTAGTTCTGCATTTTTAAAACCTAATTTGGATTTAAATTGATTATAATTTCTTGATATGTACCTTATATGTGAACTTTTAATTTTTAATTAAGTTTTAATTATACATCTTTGTTTCTCATATACGTAGTATAGACAAAGTATAGAAATCGTCAACATATTTGAACTCATTTTGGAGAATCTCCATGTTTTAGACCTCCTTGAGTTCAAACCCCCATTTTTGAAAAATGTCTGCCAGTCCGTCTGAGACAAGGATCACTCCACAAGGAGCTAAACAGTTGAAATTTGACATGAGCTTTTTATACAAAATTTGCAGATTTCTATCAAATTTTGTTTAAATTCTTTACTGAGGAAGTCCATCTCTCCAACTATTTCAATATAAGTTAACACGATAACTGTAAAACGAAGGGATCTAGATAGACAAGATTTGGTACATAGATTTAATGTCTATAGTTTAGACATTTATCAAATTTTAAGCCAAATCTATCAAAGTGTTGGCTGTCTGTCAGTTTATACTTTTAGAAACACGTAAAAGCGATCATTCAAAAAATCATTGACTTAAATATATCAAATTTGGTATGGGATTTTGTAACTACAAATTTAATTTGGTGTAAAATCTTTGTTTCAATCAATTGAATAAAAGATATCTAAAGCAAAAATTGGATTCTCAGATATTATTAACAGCATACTTGTTATTCATCGAAAAAAAACTCTTCAATTATAACACGGCAGATTCAGTGAAAATAACAAATTCACGCCAAAATTTATATTTAGTAAACATTGTAGGCCAATGCCATGGAAGGCGTTTTCTGGCATGACAAGTTTATTAAAGAATAGACGTGAAAGTTTTGGGATTACAACTCCTGTTTGTTTCCATTACGCTTTATCAAAACATAGTCTTGTAGTATATATAGACAACGAAAATGTTGAATTCAGGATTTAACCCGGTGGCAATTCATCAACAAAGTAAAAGGATTTTCAGAAAATTTAGTTCATCCAAAAATTTACATTCAAGATCTGATTTTTAAACTTTCTGCTTTTTAGCAATTTAAAATTAGCAGGTTTTAATGCCCATGTATTCTTCCCAACTGTGAGTTAAAGCATGGCTCATAGTTTTAAAATGTACTTCAAAATATTCGTAGTTTTATTTCTAAAGAATAATTGCCATTTTCTGAGTGATTGCATTATAACAAGAAAACGAAAAAAATCTATCATGTTGTTGGAACTCTCAGAATCGAAAAGATTTGCAAATATATCTGACTTAAAACATCTTTTAACTTGGAAGAATAAAAAAAAAGAATAGAAATCTGGTAGCGTTGTAAGATAAAGTATGCGTTACACTCATTCTTACTAAGATTTCTTCTATGTTCCACAATATGAGCAGGAAATTCAACTTTCTCTCATATTTTTTATCAAGATAATTCATGATATGTCTTATCACTATTCAGTTTAACGAAAGTAGAATTACCATAAAAGGACACGAGCTGAACTGACCCATGTCCAGAAAAGACAAGATTGATTCGATGACTCACATATCAGCCGCGCACGCTTTACTTTTGGTCGAATTGTTCCACCGAGATGGGTACTTTCCTCGAAATTACTGGACGAGCCACGACCAGATGATTAGTTTCGTTTTTGAATAAAATATTCCCATAAAAACTCTATTCTCTCAGTTTGCGTGAAATTTTTATGTCCTCGTAAAGATTCAACTAAGGCATTGCATCAAAGTTGAAAGGTTATTCAACCGTTCAACAACTCTATTCTGGTTTTAGACTCAATTAAGGGCACTGTTTGGTCTTGTTTATACATTCAGTTAGTTCTTAAAAATTGGAGCAATGACAAATAGTCTGATGATGTAGAGGAAAGATTTTTTAATTAAGTTATAGATTCATAGTTTATTTTAAATTTCAAAACTATCTATTGTTTTATTAGAAAACTGTGGGAGTTGTGAGAAATATAGGTTGAATACACTATCAATTTGTTATATTAAATAGTTTCAAAGTGATTTGATATTTTTATTTAGGAATAAGAATCTTATCCTACTGTTCCATTGAATTATATTTCTTTTAAATAATAATAAAGATCAATGTTTATGTGCATATTGGTTATGCAAAATAGACAGATTCACCTAAAGCTACCAATTTGAAAAGTGTCAATGTGCACATTGGAGTTTTATTTTTCCGCAATAATTCCGAAAATATTTCAGCACATTTTAACATTAAAAAAATGTATTTCGAATAATGCCATTTTTTGTTTTAAATATTTTTAAATTTTAATTAATTTCAAAAAAATGTTTTTATGTTTTTTTCCAACAGTTACAATATGATTCAGTTTATTTTCTCTTGATGAATAACACCCGGAATGAGATGCTTCCAGTATGGTGGTTGGATCTCACCAACCCTGTGGGTACAATAATGGATGCACTGACACTCCCATCGATGAAGGGACGTACTCCCTACGGGGAGGATTGTACCGTGGCCAGTCATGGCTCTTAGAACTCAACAACAGTTCCCGCGAATGTTGTTGTTGCGGTGGTCCGTTCATTTCAGTTTTACGTGCCTTCGGGTGGGTCGGATGTCAATAATATGACTTTCTCTTGATGAATTGGTTTCAATATGAGGTTTGCTTTTAATAACATTTTTGAAATGCTGTCTTAACAATTAAGATTAAACTTCAGAAAGAAGCAGTGTTAAAAAATTTTATTGAGCCCATTTTTTAAATTTGTTATCTTTGATGGGTATAGATGCATAAAGAAAGATAGTATTAGATGCATGCTTAGAATTATGTGCAAAACGTCTAAAGTAGTATTAATTATATGTCTATCAACATTTGAAGTTTAAAAATATTTTGCCTAAAAATCAATTACACAAGTTATATAATTGAAATTTTTAGTAATCTCTAATTCCTGGCTAACTAACTTGTAACAGATGCCAAAAACAACTTGAGGCACCTGATAAATAAATGTAAAAAAATTTTTAATTGCTATTTTTCTTATCTAAAAATACAAAAAAAAATATTATTACTCGCTAATCTGAAGGTCAAAATAAAATTTTAAATGCATGAAGCGTTCATAAAATTATTTTTGGAATTTTCAATCATATTTAAAATATATTTTTCCCTCTTTAGTAAATATTTAGAAATAAGCTTTTCTTTATGATATTCAGGGTAACTTAATTATAGTGTAGTACTAGCCAACTTTGGTGACTAGCTGGTTCGCCAATCTTACTGCTGTTTAAAATTATCAGATAATTACTTTATGTACCGTTATTATCAATTAAATACTTTATGTAATTTGTCTTTTTATAGCTACTTCATCAAAATATTTTTAAGATTCAAATTTTAATAGCCATATAATTCACTCTTGCAGTTATAAAGGCCTTACGCTCGTAACATACTATATGGCTCTGTAATTATCTGTCAGCTCTCGCAAAATTTCAACTTTAATTTAAAGTGGAAATGATTTAACTTTAAATTGAAATAAAAACATTTCTTTACCGAAACCAATTATTTTTTAAAAATAGAAAAGAGAATCATTATGTATACTACTCAATAATAATAATAATTTATGTAATATTTAAAGAATTATTCAACAAAAATTACTTAGATTAATCATAAAATTCAGGTTTTAGTTTTAGTTTCAAAAGGATTTAAATAGTGCTAATTATAATATTTTATTTTATTTTGGCCTTTAAACATGATTAAAAAAATTATTAAGTTTAAATTTTTTACATCTTTTAGTTACAAGGAATCATATTCTACGAAATATTCTTCACACTTCAACTTTCGAATAAATATATGAAGGTTTCTGTCTTCTGCTATCAAATTTGATAGACTTATGAAGTTTTGAATAGAAACGTTTGGAGCATTCAACATTTTCATTCTTAGACCAGTCAATATTGAGAAACCCAGGACGTTGATTGGGATATCATCCTTGGAATGGTCGATGACGTGGTTTAAAATTACCCATTCTTATTAAATAGTGATCTTCAAATATTCATAAATCAGCCAGTTTTAGAGACTGAGTTGATTGAAGTTTATCTCTTTTCTTTTTTTTTTTAAGCTAAGCATACTTCATTATTAAAGCATTTATAGACTTATGTTACATTTGCAGTTTTAGAAGTTAGCCGTTGGGCCTTGAATTGAAAATATATATATATATATATCAAATCATGTTTGTTGAATTTATTTAATTAATAATATTGTAAAAGTCACAAAAAATTTTCTTTCCATTTTTAACAAAAAAACATATTTCATATTTGTTTCATTTCATGCAGACACGTACTGAAAATTACATTTTTATATGTTAATTTGCAATTATTATTTATTTTTTAATTTGAGTGTTTGTCAGCCTAATGGCAACATACTGATAAAAGATAATTTTTCCCTTTCACTCGTAACGTGCTGATGCAGATTAAATTTTATCGTTTTGTCCGAAATATGTAGTTGAAAAATATAGTTAAAATATTTCTTTGAAAATTCCTTAAAAATAGAAGTTTTGGTTATATATTAAAATATGATACCATTAGAAAGGTAATTTTTTATCTTTAATTTGATGTAAAAATCATCTTTGTGTGATAATAATTTCGGAAGGTATAGCGATAAAACGTCGAAATTTCGCCTAATTTTTAATTAATTCCAATTCTAATTAAAATTCGAAAAAGGGGCTCCAATGTGCACATTCCTTAAACTTCAAGGTATACATGTACCAAATTTGGTATCTGTAAGTCCTACGGTCTGGTTTGTAGAGCGCCAACACACATTGAGCTTTATTATAAATACAGATATCTTTCAGCAACTTTTTTTCGACAATTTTGGATTGACTTCCAATTCCCTGTTAAAAAAATTCGTTTCTATTATTTTGCAATTTTGATACATTAATTTTTTTTTTCTTTATTATTATTATTTTCTACTTTTTTATTCTGAATATTGCAAATTTTTAATAAAAAATTTTGTAGGAATTTTTTGTATTTTCCCCCATAATTATCCCCTATATGAGATCAAAATTTAAATAAAAATAATGAATTAACTGATATTAAAATAAAAACTATTACATTATGTTTTATTTCAAAATTTGACTGTATAAAGATCTGAAAGAGAAATTACGATATAGTTATATTTTTAATTTTAGCACTTTTTAAAATTATATTTCTCTTTTATATTGTATCTTTCTAATAAAATATAAAAGATTTAAATTCTGTTTTATTTGGCAAGGACTACTTCTTTTCCTGAGGGAAATAAAATACAGTTGTAGCCAAAACTAAAAATTAATTTTAACCAGTCACGTTATTTGAAATTCGAGACTACTTGATACATGCAAACCTTAGAAGAAAACTAAAACAGTCATTACTCACTGTCACTTTTATTTAATATCCCTGTATCTTTTCATCTATCCAACCTTATCCATTTCAAGTGCGATCACTTTTACAAGAGAAAGGATCGGCTCTCTCAAAAAGTAAAACAAAGTGAAAAGATCACCTCTGAATAACAGATATTGACTTTCCCGGGTATAATGTGTTGTTTTAACCCTCGGCAAGGCAATCAGGTTGTACCGAAGTTGTGTATTTATTACTGGAATCGCTTAAATGGGAGGGTGAGCACTGCCTGCTTAAGTGGATTACGTTTGTGACCTTTGCTCCAAAGAGATAGGTTAACTCAAGCTTCGGTGAGAAGTACTGCTATTTGCATTGGAACAACTATTTTCACCTGCAGTTAGTATGGGTCCGTAACCGTACCTTCTCTACTTATTAAGCATCGCATGACACAGATGAAAACAAAGTTTGACTTTCGCGTTATTTCCTTTGAATGGCATGAAGCAAGTTGAAATGACTTAATTGATGAAGCAAGATTTTGATTTCTTTTACGGCTTTATTGTTTGTT
>JAPMOQ010004242.1:1709640-1782105 GCA_026543055.1 Argiope trifasciata
CAACCATTGAGAGTGTATCTGAATGATATAAACTTTCAATTGGAATAAAAATTAAGGAAATCTGTGCAATAAATGAGCCTAAGGAATTCTGTAATTTATTTCTCATTGTGAATTTACCCTGAAATTGTGTCAGGGTGTGAGCAGATTTGCTACCTTAGTTGTCGTATTTAGGAGTCAAAAAACTTTCACGGAGAGTAAAAATCGGTTCTGTAGTTTTGTTGTAATAATTCTCCGATTATCCAGATTATTTTAAGTTCACAAGTAATTACTCATCATTTAGCCATTTATAAAGTACATATTTTACATATATATGTGATAAATGTGTGAAATCTAGATATCGCGCTCTGTATATTTATGTATATTATTAGTGTTTGATTTGAAAGTAGTTTTAAGCAATTACAATTGAATCAATTGCATCATAATGCTTACGTAATGGTATTTTTCACATGTGACACAACAAGTATTAACCCCATCATCTGGAAATAATAATTAGAAATACGCTATTATAAGAATACTTACTGTCTAATTTTATCAATTAAAATCAATTAGATTTCTTGACACGTACGCAGCCGTACGTTTTTCCATATTTATCGCTTAGTTTTCTTTAGTCATTAGTCGATACGCAATAAATTATCAGTTTATAGCTTTCTTGAAGCAATCAATTGAAGATTAAGAAATCAGAAAAATACCGCCAATCCATTTGATGAATTCGTCTCCTGTTCACGGAAGGTTGTTACTTAATAACTTACTTTCTATTCTAAGAAATCCGAACTCGTAAATGAAAGTGTCTTTCCATGAATGTGTCGGTGTTCTTCAAATTACAAAGATAAGAATAAATGTTTGACAGAGTTAATTTACACACAGGTTTTTAGTTCCTATTCTTATGAAGAATAGTACCCAGTAGTTTAAGATGTAAATCTTGATTAATTAAGTAAGATGTCCTAAGTAATTTATAAATTACCCATTTAACTATTTAATTTTGAGATGTAACGTTCCAATTCTGCTGTTGGAGAAGAAAAATTCATCAAACTCAGTAATGATGTTTATAAGTATATGATTATTGAAATTAATTTGTTTTAATAATTGTATTCTATCTTTCTTGCAGTTTTTTCCTGTGTTAGAGCATTAATTGCGCAGCATAATATGGATATAAATATATGTAACTAAGACAATATGAAACGCTGGAAGTATTTTAATTTTTATTTGTGGCATGAGTGTTTTGAAGACAAGTATTATATCATGACTTCCACAATATGATATTAAGTGTAATATTTCCAAAATATGTCTTTTTTAAGTATTAATTTCCAGAACATGTTTCATTAGGGTATAATATTTCCTGAATATAGAGCATTTAGGCGTAATGCTTCCAGGACATGACATTTATTTTCAGAATATAGCATATTTGTGTAATATTTTCAGAAAATGACTTATTTATTTCCTGAATATATTTTATTTAAATGTAATAATTCCAGAATGTGTTTTGCCGGCATCCTAGCATAGGGTTAGCTCATCTTCGCCGTGATCTAGGCGTATCGGTTCGAGTCCCGACTCGGGCGTGGTTGCTCTTCTTCTGTCTTTCATCTGTGAATGTCCCTCCCCACCCATGTAAAAAAGGGTTGTGGAAGCAAATGTGGCTCATGAACTAGCTATCTCGTACTCTTGGCCTTAGTTGGCGCTAATGAAAAAAAACAGAGACGCTCATTTGGCTTTAATCGCTGACAGATAACTGTTAGAAGCCTTCTAAAGTGCCATAAGTCACAATAACAGAATATGCTTTATTTAAGTGTAATATTTCTAGAATACAACTTAGTAAATCACAGTACTTCCAAATTATGTTTTCTTTTAGTGTAATATTTCATGTATATAAGCATGAACTAGCTAACTCTTGGCCTTAGTTGGAGCTACTGAAAAAACAATATCTTGAAGATATCGCTACAATATTATTACAAATTTTATGCTAGTGAGGTAAACTTATCATTGCATTTATGTGCGGGAGTAGGAGAATTTACAGTTGTATCTTCCTGCAAAAATTCATATTGAATCTGTTTTTAGTAGCTGATGAGTTCATTTACTATTTAACAAACGCATATTTATTTAAAGATAAAAGGTCTGGTAATTTTTAATGTAAAACATATGTATTTTCTTAGTAGAGGAAAAGTAATGTTTCAGCCAATTACGTTAACAGAACATTACTTAAATTGCATTTAGCGTGTTTTCTTCCTCTCTTACTCACTTTCTCCCGTCGAGTTTTCTAATTTAAATCCTTCGCATTCTTTTTAACCCAACAGCTTTCACGTGCATATTAACCAAAATGCTTAAATCCACACATCTGCACCTACAAAATAGCGTGCTTAATAGGAACTCTTTTCAGAAATAATTACACCTTTTGAAAAAAGTGCTTTAGTTGGTGGTTCATTTTAAAATTAATTACATAGTTATGGGGGAGACGCTTCAAGTGGGATATACAAAGAAAAGGGTTAGTGAATAAAATATGGAAATTCTCCGACCCTTCATAAAAATCTGTGCAAATGCAAGAACACTCCATGTCGACCAGTAAGGGATCAGAGAAGGTGGTGGGGCGTATAATGTTCTGTGGGTGCGTCGATTACCCATTAGTGGGGACTGACTCACCCAGTGGGTGGGGATATTAATTTCATTCCTGTGTTCTGTTCTTCTCCACCCCCCGAATTCCTCTATTAAGACCTCGATGTAAATCAGAGACCATTAGGGTTTTCTAATCCAAGTTACGTGATTCAGGAGCTGGGGTTCGATGCTGTTTTATGAATGAAGTCCGTCCATATGTTACGCTGGCTGACTTGCAAATGAAAAGGTGAGACATCTGCGAGTAGAAGAGATAATTGGATGGGAGGTGATTGGTGCCGATGAAGTGGTTTGAATTCCTATGAGTGTAATGGAATTGTTGAAAATGATAGCCGTATTTTTTAAATTGTAATTCTTTTTAAAAAATTAATACAGTTTTGATCAATTCTGTGGTTAGTGTTGTTGTTATTAATGCGTTCTTCTATAATTTACTGATACACAAAAGGCTTGTAATTTTTATGAAAAAAAAATACAATATACAAAATAAATAAAAACGGGGGAGGGGCGTTTACTTTGCGAGTTCGTATGACTCAAAAATTGGACAATAATTATGTGAAAAAGCTGTGATTTAATATAATGCGCTTGCTTTATCGATACTTATAATAAAGCTCAGTATGTGTGTTTGTGTGTGTGTGTGTGTGTGTGTGTGTGTGTGTGTGTGTGTGTGTGTGTGTGTGTGTGTGTGTGTGTGTGTGTGTGTGTGTGTGTGTGTGTGTGTGTGTGTGTGTGTGTGTGTGTGTGTGTGTGTGTGTGTGTGTGTGTGTGTGTGTGTGCGCGTGTGTGTGTGTGTGTGTGTGTGTGTGTGTGTGTGTGTGTGTTTTGGCGCTCTACAGGCCAGATCGTTGGACCTACAGCTACCAAATTTGGTACATTGGAGATCCGGAAGGTGCACCTCGGAGCCCTTTTTTCGAATTTTTGATTCGAATTTGAATTAATTAAAAATTAAGAAAAAATTTGACATTTTTCCTCTATAACTTCCGAAAATATTATAGGATGAAGATTATTTTTACATCAAATTAAAGGTAAAAAATTTGCTTTCTAATGATGACAGTGTTTTAACATATAACTTAAGTTTGTATTTGTAACGAATTTTTAAAGAAATATTTTAACTATATTTTTCAACAATATATTTCGGGCAAAACAATAAAATTTAATCTGCATGGTCACATTACGAATGAAAGGGGAAATATTATCTTTTATCAATATTAATTTCATTCCTGTGTACTGTTCTTCTCCACCCCCCGAATTCCTCTATTAAGACTTCGATGTAAATCAGAGACCATTAGGATTTTCTGATCCAAGTTACGTGATTCAGGAGCTGGAGTTCGATGCTGTTTTATGAATGAAGTCCGTCCATATGTTACGCTGGCTGACTTGCAAATTAAAAAGTGAGACATCTGCGAGTAGAAGAGATAATTGGATGGGATGTGATTGGTACCGATGAAGTGGTTTGACAAAAACTCAAATTTAAAGAATTAAGAATTATTTCAAATTAAACAGATAAAAATATAATTTTCAGCACAAATCTTCATGAAATGAAATAAGTATGAAATGTTTTTTTCTAAAAAGAAAATGTAAAGAAAATACTGTGTCACTTTTACAGTATTATTAATTAAATAAATTAGCTTTATTTAAGACAAACATGGTTTAATATACATATTTTTCAATTCAAAGTCCAACGGCTAATTTCTAAAACTTTAATAATAGAAATGCATCTATAAAAATTCTCTAAATGAAGTAAATAACTACATAGTATGTAACATGAGTCTATAAATGCTTTAAAAAATGTCAAATGTTTAGATTTTAAATAAAAAGCGATAAACTTCAATCAACTCAGTCTCTAAAACTGACTGATTTATGAATATTTGAAGATCACTGTTCTATAAAAACGAGTAATTTTGAAACCCTTCATCGACCATTCTAAAGACGATACTCCAAACAACTTCCAGGATTTCTCAATATTGACTGGAATAAGAATGAAAATGTTGAATTTTCCAAACATTTATATTCAAAACTTCATAAGTCGATCAAATTTGATTCCAGGAGATAGAAACCTCCATTTATTTATTTGAAAGTTGAAGTGTCAAGAATATTTCGTAGAATATGGTTCCTTAGAACTAAAGGATGTATAAAATTTAGACTTAATAATTTTTAATTATGTTTATAGACCAAAATAAATTAAAATATTATTATTCGCATCATTTAAATCCTTTTGAAAGTAGAATTAAAACCTGAATTTTATGACGAATCTAAGTAATTTTTGTTGAATAATTCATGAAATATTACATAAATTATTTTAATCATTGAGTGGTACACATAATGATTCTCTTTTACTTATATTTTAAAAAATTATTTAATTTCGATAAAAAAATGTTTTTATATCAATGTGCAGTTAAATCATTTCCGCTTTAAATTAAAGTTAAATTTTGAGAATGCTGACAAATAATTAGAGAGACATATAGTATGTTATGAACGTAAGGCCTTTATTATATCAAGAGTGAATTATATGTCTATTAAAATTTGAATCTTAAAAATATTTTGATGACGTAGCTATTAAAAGACCAGTTACATAAAGTATTTAATTGACAACGGCAAGTCACATAAAGCATTTAATTGACAGTGACGTTATACAAAGTATTTAACTCATAATTTTAAATAGCAGTAAAATTGGCAAACCAGCTGGTCGCCAAAGGCGGCTAGCGGCTAACATTTTGAAAAATTGATTTTTAAAAATTAACCTGAAGACGAAACTGAGTCTTAACAAAATCTTAAAAAATATGCCAAGCATTTTTCAGATAACTATCAAGTAAACAACGGATTTTCTTTTAAAAAATCATTAGTTGCTTCAATTCATGTTAAATAAAATTACAAAATTTCGTTTTTGGATGATGATTTACAGTACGAAGTTTGCAAAAAAAGCAAATAAAATATTTTTAATCGCGTAGGCTACAATACAATCGATTCAATTGATTCTGAAGATAAAAGATAATGCAAATCATTATAAAAGCTTGTAAAGTGACATTATTTTTTCTTATAGAAAGAGTACAAAGAGAAAGTACTGTAAACGGTCAAAGATTTGAACTCATGGTGTAGAAAAATCTTCCAGGTCTCAGATATCTCTGAGTTTAAAAAGCACATTTTTTTTTATATGTTTTTAAATTATGGCTGGCTGGCTGTGAGCATGATGGCTCAAAAATTCTGAATGCTCTATTAATTTGGTGTAAGTTACTTAAAGCATAATGTTTAAATATTATTGATAAAATTATAACGAAAACACTTAGACTAAATTTATCCGTTTGTCTGATTACAAATGAATACGGTAGCTACAAAAGGTAAAGAAGTAGACAGATAACACTAATAAACTCAGTAATAATACTAATACATTGGTTAAAATACTAGATTTATGACAAATATTATCATAACTATCTTTCGGCTATGCTATGCAATTAATATTAAAGTATTAGTTTTCTTTACTATACTAAAAAATAAATAATTATTGTATGTTATACTCTAATCATTGTATGTGTATGTAAAAATCGAAATACTCATTCGTGGCTTTTATGATCTTCTCCAAGTACTAGAATTCTATCTAGAGGGTGAGGAATAATATATTTAATAGAGAGTATAAGAGAAAGTTCAATACATACTATGTGCAATATATACGCACTGTTCACTATATACTATGTCTAACGAATTTATGAACAGAAAGATATTAACCAAAAATATATTTTTCAAACTCTGCGAATTCTAAAACATGGAGATCGCTCCCACTTGTTTAAAGAAGTGATTTCTGCAGGGATTGAGGATTGTTCTGTGCTGTTCAATGAATTATATGAATTAAATAAGTTATGTGAATTATATGAATAGAACAAGTTATGTGAATTACATGAATTGAACAAATTATGTGAATTATACGAATTGAATAATTTATGTGAATTATATGAAATAAACAATTTATGTGAATTATATAAATTGAACAAGTTTTGTGAATTGTATAAATTGAACACGAATGTTCTGTATGAATTGTTAACAAGTTTTGTGAATTGTATAAATTGAACACGAATGTGCTGTATGAATTGTTAACAAGTTTTGTAATTGTAGTATTTTCATAGTGTCGATGGTTTTAGAACGCAATATTCATGTAAAATACTGATGGTTTTCTTTATTACACTGCAAAACAAGTAATTATCGTGCTGCTAGTATACATCCCGATATAAATCGCACTATTCAATATATGCTATGTCTAACGAATTTACGAACAGAAAGATATTAACCAAAAAAATATTTTTCAGACTCTGCGAATTCTAAAACATGCAGATACTTCGCAAATTCCGGGTAAAAATTTTTAATGACTGCTAAATTATCGCTTTATGGAGTAGAATGCAAAAACAATGCTAAAAACTTGAAAAATTTTAATCTCTTTTATTCTTTTCTTCCATTACTTGCTTCACTTAAATGCTTTCTTCAGAATGTCAACTTAAGAACCCTTAAGCTTACCGATTGTGTTTTCAAACAGAATCCAATTTTACATATTAAATCTTATCAAGCATCCAGGGGAAGAATGTTCCAGAAAAGGATTTCCTCATCATTTATTCATATTCCGTTTTCTAAAAAGCACTCGGCGTGCTCTCTTGAGAAGTCTTAACGGACTTCATTTTTGCTTCTTTTTTCCACGGATGTAACCGGAGTTTTCTGTTTACGGATTTGAACGGATGCGATTTCATCTCTCTCTGGCAAAGATTCTCCCGCTGATGTTCAAGGGCGAAGTTGAACGACATCGCCCATTACTCGCAAGGAAAAAGGCATCAAAAATGAATAAGAAAAAAACTTTAAAAAGAAGCGAAATCTGAGGCTGCTTTTGAAATTTTTAGAGCAAGAGAGTGAAGTGGTTCCATTTCTTTGATGAGAACTGCCGCTCACCTGGCAGGAATTCGGCTGAAACTCTCTTATGAATTAGATTTTGTGTATTACAGCGAACAGTATTTTTTGTTTTATAATGAAATATTCAAAGTATTGAAGTTATCAAAACATTCTCATTCAAGAGTTTGACAAATCTCTATGTTTCGGATTTTCCTCGAGTCCCAAAAATCACAATAATTTAATATCATTTGGTACAATTATTTTTTCACAATTTCTAATATTTTATCTGGTACAGTTTAGCCAAAGTTGGTTCTTGTGCCTTTGAAACTCACATCCAGCCTACCAAACGAAAAGCACACTTTTAAATTTATATCTTTGTGTGAAGCTGAAAACTTAATAACGTTTTCAGGTAGATGAATTAAATTTGGAATATGGTCTGTATAGTAAATTCATACACTTTAAAAAATTTGGCAATATCCATTCATATAAGTTCAATTATTAAGAAACGTTAAATTCAGTTTAGTTTAGTTATATTAATATCTCATTTTAAAGTAACACTACGGCTACTTTGGAATGGATCTTATAATTCTGAACTCCGGTCAGCCGACGAGTACTAACACCCCCTTTCCAAACTTCCACATCATACCAATGGGAAGACATTTGCCCTCGATGGATTTAATATACACCTTAAATGAAAGTTCTTCCGTAGAATTGGGTCTCGAACCTGAAACCGTCTTATTCCGAAGCCGAGACCTTGCCACCAAACTACCACCGCCTATGAAAGGTAAAGAGCGAGATGAATAAAATTTTGTGCCCAAATTTAAGATGTATATTTGTGTGGATGTGTAGCAACTTTTGAACCAAATCTATTAAATGGTTCGTATCTGTATGTGTGATCTTTCACATGCATGTAAACACAATAAATCAGAAACAAGTCAGTTTTAATAAATGAAATTTCGCATACAGATTTAACATATTATATAAAGAGTTTTCCCAAATTTTCAATCAAATCTGTACAAAGGTTAACAGCTCATCAGCCTGTACTTTCACATGTTTATAAACATGTTAATTCATAAATGCAAGAAAATGGATAAATAAAATTTAGTGCATAGTTTATCAAATTTGTATGTAAACATTTTTTATCAAAAAGATATATAAAAAATGATTACTGTAACTTTTTTCAATGTACATTTGGTTGTCATAATTTAATGTAGAATTTTTTTCACTTTTTATTCAAAGTATATAATTACTGTCTTGTCCTTTTTATTATTGTATTAGATCTTACAAAATTTTTAATTATCTTTTAGTTTCGAAAAAACAAAACAGTCGGAAGTATTGCCACGATGTCTTGAAATTTCAGGCTCAATGTTCTAATTCATCAACTTTTAATCACTTTTTCAAACTGATAGGCAACTACTGGAGATTCATTTTCTTGTTTTGAAATTTTCCAATCTACTTTAACTATATTCCACCATTACCTTAAACTTGTCCAATGATTTCTTTGATATGGACTTTTGTTCCTTTGCATTATCGTAACAATATTATGCTGTATAAATTACCCATATTATTGCCTTGAAGTTTGGCTTTTACCAAATATCCCTGGCAGTCTCGTCTCTAGCAATGAATGGGTCACAACGGACAGATTACCTGTGTTGATTACTGAAACCGGAAATCCTTACATCTGCAATATTCGCGGTAATACATTTGGGGAACCTTATCAACAACCAGGAATTCATTAGTAAAGGAAACTTTCCCAAAATAGGCTGAAAAATATCTCCTTCCTGGTTCATTCCACCTGTTCCATAATGAGATGGATCATTTTCAATTGCACACTATGAGCATTCTATCTATCATTTGGCAATTGTTTTCAACAATATCAAATTCAAAGACTATCATGAACTAAATAAGCAAGGTCAAGTTTATGTTAACTGCAAAAGAGTTATGGAAATGCAGGATTCTTTTGAAAAATGCAGTATAAAAAATTCCGATTGGTCTCCCGTCGATATCCTCGTACACTTCCGCATAAACAAGGATGTTCGCGAAACCTTTTTTTAAAAAAAATTAATTGCTTCCAATTTTCGGGAACCCTGGTGCTCAATCATGAATGAAGTTGGGAAGGTAGGAAAAAATAGTGTCAATTTGATAAGGTTATTTAAAAATTTAAATCAAGCAGCATAGGAGATGTATTTTTAATTTATATTTTTTTTCTTTTAACAGCTCGATTTTCAGTGGTCATATAAGGGTGGCTATATCCTATCAGCAAAATAATGTAGAAAGATCAGCGCGTATTCCCCGTTATCTGGGTGTCCTAGGTTCGAGTTCTGGTTCGGGCATGGCTGTTCTTCCCCTTGTGTTTGGTCTTTGAGGTGTGTGTAACTGCCCCCTTGTAAAAAAAGGGTTGTGCTCGTGAGTGTGTGATTCTTATGAGCAGGAATTTAGACTTCTACCCACGGGTGCTTTACCCTCTACACCCCCTTTCCGTTGTAACGCGGATACAATATCGTCATCATCAAAATAATGCAGAATAGGGGATTCTTCAAAAGCGGACTTATTGCTTTTAATTAAATTTAATAAATAATTTAATATGGAACTTCGGAAATCAGAGTTCATTTACGATATCAATAACACTAAATTAGCAATGATAATCATGTTTAATGAACTATATCTTTTACACTATGAATTATTAATGAAAGTAATATTTGAAATTATACTTGCATAATAGACACAGAGTATTTAGTCACTGAAAGTGGAGAAATTAATTAGGTAATTTAATTAATTGATCTTGTTGTTGATATTGAGGGGAAGGCAGTTTCAAGATTTTTTTGCTATACCTTTCGAAAATTGAGCTCAGTGATTGCTCAATGTTTTCACTAAATGTCATGAGCTTTTAAATGAAATTAGCAAAGCCCTTACAATGATTGCTTCTAGGAGAATGTTGTAATTTTGTTTTCTTATATAATATATAGTTAAGTAGTATTTTTGAGATTTCTTTCAAAATTGAGCGGAGGAGAGCACCGACTATTGTTGACTCATCATAATGCTATAAGCTTTCGTGTAAAATAAAAATTAGCAAAGACTTTAGAGATTATTTGTTTATATTAAAGTCTTGTTTTAAAGGAACACTAGGGCTATTTTGGGACTCAACTCGTAATTTTGATCTGTGATCAGATGAAGAGGGCGAGATCTGAATTGGCCACCCCTTCTCCAAACTTCCACACAAGCGAGGACGCTTGGCCCCGACGGATTTAGTGTGCAGCAGATCCGCTTACACGACGGTTCTTCAGTAGAATTGATCACGAAACTGAAACCTCAGGCTTCGAAACCAAGATCTTACCACCAGACCATTGAGGCTTAATGTACAGAGAATTTACAGGGAAATACTGGTCTTAAAATGTCTCTCAGAAATCGGATATTGTCAAGGATTCGATACCTGTTAATGAAGTATCTAAGGATCGTGAGCTTTCAAATAAAATTTTAAAAAATTTGGAACTGAACCACTGGTAAAAAGTTAAGGACATGGTTTATTCCCCCCACCAGATTATTCAAAACACATAGTTTGTTCCTTATAGGAAAATCGGATCTTTAGGATCCATTACACTTGGGCAGTTTTACCCCTTCATTTTTCCCAACAGATTGGTAACACCGAAGTTTCGAGTTGCAGGTGAACGACATTTCATGAAGACATCTAGTCTTTCCCTTGATGAAGAAAATGCGATAAAATGCGGAGCTGTTGAATCATAAATTTTGGTCTCCGGGCATCCTTCCATCTGATTGCGTGTGTGTGGAGTTTCGTGTGAGACGTAACTGGTACGAGTTAAACGACCTTTGGATTTGATTTCTTCTGGGCCAATCGGAAATGGAAGATTTTATCGGATATTAAGTGTCCGACCTTGGGTCAGGTGATGGAATACTCATTGTGAAAGCCGAAAAAATGCCAATTTAAAAAAAAAATGTGAAATTTACTTTGGTGTCATACTTGAAGGTACTAAAAATTTATTTAAAAAGAAGTGTACTTTTTTTGTTGCTTTTGTTCATTTGAAATAAGGAAGTTCAAATTAAAGTGGCTTTTAGTGTGTATTCTAGAAATAGCTTTAACTAGGACTTCTTTAATTTAGTTCTACGTTTGTTAACTTTTTGATTGTTAAATTTTTATAATCTTGTCTATGAACAAATACTTAAAAGGCTATTATATCCCCAGGACAGACCATCACAATATTGTTTTTAACAGATTTATTTGCCTCGTCACAATGAAATCATCCATTTACATAATGAATCTACCTCATTATGCACACATTTTCTATAACTTAAATAATTTCAAACGTGCTTTCGCACACTTCAGTTTAATTTTTTTTTCTGCCATTCATCTTCCTATATACCATCACAACATGATACTTTATTTTCCCATATACAAAGTATTCTATGACGGAGTATTTTAATCATCAGAAAATTCATACTCGAGATTTTAATGAATTGACACTTTCCAAATTTACCTGTGTCCGAAAAGAACATTTTTGGAATTATATTTGACTGAGAACACTATAACTTAAAGATACTTTGACTTAGATGGATAATTTTTATATTATGTCCAGAGTTTTATCACATTTTGAAAAAAAAATCTATTCAGAGAAAGTCTGTCGATCCGATTGCCCAACTGTAAGCAGTAACAATAACTGCAAAACGAAGAGAGCTAGATGCATAAAATTCTGAGCGGAAATTTAAGATTTAAAATACAGGAACTTATCAAGTTTTAGAACCAAATATCAAGAAGTTGACGGTCTGTACTTTCAGAAGCATGTAAACTCTATAACTCAAAGCAACAGTGACTTAAGTAAAAGAGACATAGTATGTGATCTTGTGATTATAAGCCTAGTTCTGGATCAAATTATACTTTTAATCGATCTGTAAAAGCACCCAAAATGTAAATTATTTGGTGTTATGATGTTTACCCAGTGATTAATTCGAAAGATTGCTAGTTGATAGACTGTTTCACAATTATTACTCGCCAATGGTATACAGTTTGTTATACACAAGTACGGGCGAGTTTCAGGGACACCATTTCTTCTGATTGCATTTAATTTGTTGTATTATGAGAATATCAGAGATTTATAATTTCTACTTATCCGTTAATTATGCGTCAAAATGTTATATAGGTCTACAATTTTGGTTTCAAAATCATAAAATTCATTTATCTATCTTATTGGTTTCTTGATTCATCCGTTTTTTTCAAATACAAACACCTGAAAATTAAAAAATACCCTTTAATGTGTTGCTTACTTTGAACCAAATCCTTCTATGAATTAACGATCAACAGAATCAAAGTATTTGATAGAAATCTAAATTTTTGTATTGGTATCTAATATTAAAATCCTTTCATTCACGCAGCATTCACCATAGGGCATACTTATATATACAGATAGACAGAGAGACAAATTTTCCACTGACGGATTTCGTTCGGAATTTCAAATATGTAATCAATTTCGGTATAAGGATAACATTCTAAATTTCTTTCTTCGAACAGTTTTCATTTTTTCATAAACATAGACAAGTTTAAAAGTTTTATTCTTAATTTAGAGAGGTTTTAAAACATGGAAATGTTTCACAATCTTAGAATCGAAATTCCACATTATTCAGTTATTACATATTGATGCACAGAGGGGGACAGAGAGACAGAATTTTCATTGACATATTTCATTCAGAATTTCAAACAATTTTGGTATAAAGGCAGCATACAAACTATCGTGCTTCAAATACATTTTCTTTTTTTACAAACATAGGCACGTTAACACAGTTTAAAGGATGTGATTTTTTTAGTCCTGAAGGGTTGTAAAACATTTAAACTTGTTACAATCTTAGAGTCGAAATTTTCTACGATTACATTTATTTTCTGTTCACGCACTTCGTACACTAGAAAATAAAAAGAAAATATTTTGCTATTATTTTTCTATTACTGATGCGACTTTAAAGCGAAGATCTTATAATTTTACAGTGAATATATACAATTCCGCTTCATTGGTTCTGCTATTTTCCGCCATATATCTTTAATAAAGAAAGAAAACTGCTATTTCTTGGTAGTAAAGGATTCTAAAATAACGATTATCTCTGAAACATTATTTCAGTTTCTTCTTTGGTGTTTCCTTATCAAAAGCGATCTTCTTTTCAGTAGTTTTTTTAGCAAAGTCGTGAAGTAATGACATCAAATTTTCAAGATATGAATAACACGAAATGGGTCACAAATTTACTCAACGATAACTTCAAAGTCATCCTCCATAATGGATACACGATTCTGTTTCTCTATTTTGTACACGATTTAATTTTAAGCAGAACGAATGCGATTTTTAAGGAATATTTTTTGTGATTATATGACCATTATGGTGAAATGAGTAATGTTCTTTTATTTTCTAATTTTATTTTTGTTAACTTCCTACACGGACGTTTCAGTGAAATAAACAAATTTTGAAAATAGTAGTTCCTTGTTCGCGTAATTTTATTTTGTTTTTAGGCTGCCTTCACAATTTTTGAAAATGCAGTCTACTTTATTATCTAGATGCAGTCGACATTATCCAGATAGTGTCTTATGCAGGTTATGCTCAAAATAGTTATGATTTAACTTTATTTTACGAGGCCAAAGGTCAGCAGACTTTTGAGGTTCGAGATCCAAATCTTTAGTTCTAAAAAGTATCTGTCCTTAAGGTCGATTAACCGGAACTATGCAGAGGTCCGACTTCGAATTATCTTAAGAGTAAATCTGAAATTTTGTCAGATTATGAAGTCTGGCTAAATTTATTTCCTATATTCCCACAAAAAACTTGAACATGAAAGAAATATTAATAAATTATATTTACCTTTGTTAAGGGAACGGTGGATTCTGATGGGAGTTTTTTCGACTTATTCATGTAATGTTTTGCAATTTTTTCATGAATATGTATTAAAATATATTAAATTTCTTAGAAAAACTTTTTTAAACAAAATATATTATTTTTTTAAAAATTAAAAGATACATAATTTCAAAATATTCCAGGAGACTAAGTTTTTATTTTTTTTTTTCTATTAAGTTTTTCTTTATTACTCAATATAAATTTTATTCAAACAAAAGTGCGCATAATTTTGAAATTCCAAATAAATGCAATTTTTTTCGAAATAATTGTATGTTTTTGAAATAATTGTATGTTGAAATTTTATGTTTTTCTGAACTAAAACTGATTTTTAATTATCTAAAAAAACCTAAAATATAAAATGTGTGCCATGTTTTACTTTAATATTTAAGCGAAAATCTTTATCATGAATTCTACTTAATTCCTTCAAAATTTAAATTTTATTACGATAACATTTTCAGGAAAGTCATAAGATGTATTTTTTCCTCTCTAAATCATCACTCAAATATTCATTTTATAATTTAGTTCAATCTAAGCATATATTTTGATGACGAAATTATTTTAAAAATTCATTAATTCGTCCATTTTTGATTGTTTTAAAGTTTACTATCCCCTTAAAATTTAATTTTAAAGTTATAAAATTATAGATTTCAACGTCAAACAACAGTTAAATTTTCTATATTTAATTATTTTGACTGTATATTTCGATAGCTAATAACGCTACTCCCTCTCATTTTTATTTCTTTGCAAATTATAGTTTATTTACTATAAATATAATAAATAATTACCTCTGAGAGGAAGGACGATTCTCGTATTGTTATTTTAATTCTTTTCATCATTGTTGAAAAATAACACTCGCTAAATTATATATAAAAAATGTTGTAAGTTTAAACTAAAGGATAAAGTTATACTAATATTATTTTTGCTTTATATTAATACAAATTTGTTATATATTGTTATTTAGATTTTAAAGAATATATTTCCTCGTTTTCGAACAAAGGTTTTCCTAATTATCTACTTTTTTATATAAATAAACCACCTCTGTTTGTAATATTCTTGTTTGGCTCACCGTTTCCTATTCGTATTCTCCCTATTTGGCTCACCTCTTCTTATATGGTTCACTTCTCTTTATTTGTAACCAACAAAACAATGGCATTTCTGATCGTAAAATCATACATTTTTATAAGTAAATAACTAGTAAAATAATATGGCCTTACTATCCTTACAGTAGTATTATAAAATTAACAAAGAAAGTAACATTCTTAGAACCAACAAACATTGAAAAGCCCCAATCTCTCAACATTTCTTATCCTTTGTATTACCGAGTTCAAACCGAGTCTGCCTAAAGATAACTGAAATTATGAACTAAAATGTCCTGATGATTAATTTATAGCCAATTATTCTTCGTATCGAATATTGTGTTATTTGGCTGCTTAGACTTTCAATAACAGAAAAGTGTAAGTAGCAAAATTTTGAATGACCCCAAGCTCTCAACATTTCTTGTCCTTTGAATTATCAGAGTTCAAACCGAGTTTGTGAAGGGATAACTGAAATTATGAAGTAAAATGTCCTGATTATTAATTTATCGCTTCGTATCCATTATTGTGTTTTTTGGTTTTTAAATTTTCAGTAACAGAAATATCGAAATTTCACGTGTTTTCATTTCTAAATACATAAAATGTTCAGATTTCATTATCAGAAACATAGCTAGTCAATAAGAATCTGTAATAATGGCATCATTATCATCGATACCATCTCGAAAGACTTGAGTTCCGAAGATAATAGAGAAGCCGGCTCTTGCCCTTAATGTTGGGCAACTTCCTCAACATCGCTTAACCCAGAACTGACCATCGCCCAATGTCACGCATGGAGTGTGTGTTACGCCAGAGTAACGATGAGAACGGATTTAGTCCGTGACGAGCGACGCTGGAAAAAAGAATTCTTTTCAGTCACTTTGTAACTAAAGTTAGATTTCAGAAAACGCAATTCGCTGGAGAGTCGACCTTCTTTTTTTTTCTTTCTTTCATTTATTATTATTTTGCAACTGAAAAATTCGATTTCCTTCCCTCCCGGTGGGTTTTTCAGAGAATAATTTACAGATGGGAATTTCGGGGTTGGCAAATTGTTGCTGCTTGTTAGGGAAGTTCCGTTTCCGCTATTTTGTTGGTGGCAAGCTTCCCGACTGGGCTTTGGTTTAGCCATTCTTGGGAAATCGGTTGGTAATGAGAGATACATGGAAAAACAGAAAGAAAAATAATTCAGATGGGAATGTTGGGCAATTTTGTGGTGTTTCCTCTTGCAATATTCGCTCTATTTTTTATTCGCTTGCTATTTAATTTTTTTGTGAATAACCATTACGTACATTCCAAAATTTTTTCAAAATAAATTAATGAGGAATAACTTTATTATCCTCTGCCAGCCGCGTAATTTCTACACGTTTGCATATTTATTGCGTTATGTCTCTTTAATATCCGTTCCACATATTATTGAGTATGCACACTTATATACCATATTTTTATTGAATGCTCACTTCTAAAGTTTGCAATCTTCTTCCACTTCTTTTACTTTGATAGCGCCGGTAAGATCACGGTGGTCTGATGGAAAGGACTCAGCTTCTGAAGCGGAGGGTCTCAGGTTCCAGACCCGATTCCATCGAAGAACCATCAAGTTAGCAGGTCTAGTGCATGCATAGTCTGTCAATACCAAACATCCTTCCCTTGGTATGGTGTAGAAGTTTGAAAAGTGTTTTGCCAGTTCGGGTGTCATCCTTGTTATCTCATCACGGTTTAGAGTTTCTTGGTACGTCCTGAAATAACCTTAGTGTTGCTTTATAGGACGTTAACATAATTAAGCTAATTTGGTAACCTCATTTGCTGAAACTTTGCCTCATACACATCTCCTAAAATTTTCAAAGGCCATTGGATTTTATATTAAATTTAGTAGAATATTTTAATTGTTTCACATTTTGCTCAGTTTTGCTTCATGTCGTATAAGTTCAAAATTTGAAATTCTAGCTTCAATTTCCTTTCATCTTTTTGTTAGTGTTCCTTTATCGTGTATGAATTATGTTGATCTTAAACTTTCAATGTTTTTAACATCAGTATGTTATGCATCTTTCTTGAATTGCATTGCCAAGTTTGTCACTTTAAGTCATTATCATTCTTTTAGCCGTTGTTCTTTTATAGCGTCTTTCTAGATTTGTATTAATTTATATTTGGTGCTTTAATTTTCTCCATTTTTATGATACCTTTTTATAATTGCATAGACTTAAAATTGCTGATTTAAGTTCTCACCTGTCTCTTTTTAATTTTCTTTTATGACATTTTTCTAGATTGTATTTTCATATGTTGGATACGGCATGCCAAATAAGTTTCCTTTCGTCATAGACTTCAAAGTGAAATACTAGAGATGAAAATAATAGTGCAGCATTTTCATAAATTCCCTATTAATTAACTTTTTTCATTTTTTAAAGGCACCCGAAATTCATTCGATCTTACATCATTAGAACAGTATATGAAATGCGTGAATATGACTTAATTGCCCCCGTTGTTACATGAAGTAGCACTGATATCACAACTGACTACGTTAAAACATTTTCTGTATCATACAAATTACTTTGACATCACGGTTAATTTATTTGCAGTCATAAACATCTTATTAATTGTTATATTCTAAATTGTCTTCAATTATTATTTTAAGATGAAAAACAAAATTCTGTCTCAAATGATTAGCAGTTTAAAATAAGTTAAGACATGGCATCGTTATAAGAATACTGTAGCAGGAGGTTATTAACAAATTTTTATACAGTCTGAAGCGTTTTCTGAAATGTGATATTTTTATAGATGCTCATAATCATCCATATTATCTACAAATAACGTAATTAAGTCATTCCAAAAGTTAAAAAATAAGTAATATCGACGCAATTAGAATTTCAAAATTGAGCGATAAATGAATGCGGAGCTTGCCTGAATGAAAACGGGACCTGATACAAACTTAATTTTTGGGTGGCCTTGAAATAAATTTTAAACGATTGAATGATAATTTGTCGCATTAACTGCTTATTGTACTTTAAAAATGCTATAATACGGATTTAAGTAGTGCATGAAAATGATAAATAAGTGAATTTTACTAATTACTTATTTTTAATACCTCAATCACAATAAGTATAATTGTTAATATGTGCAAAATGGATCGCTTTTAAAACTTATTATATCCGCATATCAAGAAGTATTTTAGGTATCATTTTTGGTTCATTTTCTAATGTGTGATTCGTGAATAATTCGCCAGTTATATTATACTAAATTTCTTTTGTTTATTTCAGACCTGAAAGATAACGTAATTGGATAAATGAATTGCTCTCAACTTATTACTGGATTCAAATAACTTTTCTTATTTATTTTAAGTCTAGTTGATTGAGATTCAAAGCTTCCAGTAAACTATGGATATGAAATGAATAAAAAAATTATGATATTATTAAAGGATCTGTATATACAGACTCAAATAAAAAAGAGGAAATAAGGGATATTGAGTAGTAATGGCCTTATGCTGGGCCTTCTGGAATGCGGGATTTTATATTACCATCACACTGTCCACAACCCCCCACCTCGGGTCGATTTTGCCGGTTAACCCTTTCAGGGGCACTATGCCAAAAATGATTTTTTTTTCGAAACAATTATTTAAATCTGATTATATCCTATTACTGACATGTAATTTACAGTTAAAAAAATTAAGGTCCTTAGGGGGCTGGGGGGTAGGTAACATACTGGTATGTCACCGCGCATCTAGAACATGTTTTGGAGCGAATTCACAAATATGCAACTCGTAATTAGAAGGTATTTTTATGAAATGAAAGCAGTTTTAGGGATTCATGACGTTTTTTAACATGAATGACGCAAAAAAATGAGCTTTTTGAATTCGGAAATAAAGTTTATCGGAATAAAATGTAGACAAATTACATCATATGAAAACATGCTTCCATCTTGAATTTTTTGTGTGGAAACAGAATACTTTCTAAGACTCGTGCTGCCGTCTATTGGCAAGATAAAGACTTAAAAAACGTTAGGAAATTTTATGTAGTTATTTCAACGCGTTTTTCTAGTTTTAAAAAAATTGTAAAAGGGTGACATATGGAGTATGTCACCGCCCCTGAAAGGGTTAAATGGTCCCTAGTACGGATACAATTCGGTCGTAATCGCAGAAAAGTTCTTTAGCAATCGTGTTACTTGTTAATAACGAATTCACTTTGAGAAATGTACACATACTGATTTCATTAACACCATATACACAAAAAGCAAAAACTTGAGCACATATTCTTTATCTACATGTAAAGCATAGTTCGAAGAGTATAGTCATTGAGTTTCTTAATGCTTTTTATTCTTCATAATTTTTCTGATATAGTCTAATTTTTAGCTTTTGTCAAGATTTCTTTGTCCAAGCTATTTAGAAGTAAACAGAGAAGGTAAGCAGAAAGGATTTAAAAAAGAGCGCAAGAATTTTGATCTTATATTGTTTTGGATTAAAGAGCCATAATTGGTTGAAAGAGAGTCCGAGCGATTATGATATTATTTTTAGAGCGCAGCTAATTTGAAATTATATGCATATGTAAATAAAAGAAAGATTTCTGAAATTAAAACAAACACTACTATTAGTGGTTGCTTTTTTTTATCTGTTTTTCTTCCTGCTAAGATATAAGATAAATACCACCGAAATTCAATATCTTTTAATAGAGATATTTTTTCTCTCTTCAATGGTCTGAAAAGGGATATTTTTATTCTGAACTCTAATTAAATGAGCCTGAATGGGTTGGTCGAAGGAACGTAACCAGTTAACTGTTTTTGATGAGTGTAAGGGTCATGGAAAAAGTACAATACTTTGCATTATGACGAGTGTATTCATTAGGAGTAATAAGTAGTGACAATTTGCAATTTGAATCACAATTTTAGTAAATCACAAACATGTTCAAAAATTTCATGTTATTTAAAATATTTTAAAGCCAAGCCGAAATCAAAGGGAAAAATAAAGATTTTTAATAATTATTATAAAAAACATCTCTGAATATAATATAAATTGTTTTTCTTAACTGTATCGCTCTATTGTATCAGCCTAGAAGCAATGTGGCAGCCGTGAATTATTTTGACTATTCAGTAAACAGTGCGCCGCCTGGTAATAAAAACTGGGATGATGATCCTTTTGAATCCCGTTTACTTATTTCCAAGAGGCGGCATTATTTATTCTTCATATTACATATGCAAAAAATACATGTTATTTTCAGTTAATAAATAAATGCTATTATTGAAATTTTAAAAAAATGTAGGTCATTTCATTGCAACATAATTTCATATTACACATACTCTGAGTTTGACGAATATACTCATCAATATACTCGCTAAATTTTTATGACACAATTAAAATACACTCTTTCCGAAGAGGCCAAAAAGCTAACTTAGGAATAGAGAATGAAGCATAATTTGTCATGTTGCACCAAATATACCTACAAAAGTGATTATTACCGCTTCTAATTTTTAGATACTAGATATACATTTGAAAAAATTATCACCTAATTTAAGCTAAAAATGATTTCGTTGATATGAAATGAAATATATTTGTGAACTGTTATTGTTTCTATTGAGCTATTAAATACTTAATAGCTATAATACATAAGTTTTAACTCAGTTCCAGTTTTTTCCAACAGAAATATCGGTATCATACAAGAAGTTGCTCTAATGTGCTCTATTTCTAATGATGCATCTCGGAAAAATTTATTAGTTCTCCCTATCAATTTTTCTTTTTTGCACTATTGGAACACTTAGTTCTGGATCAAAAGATATGAAATTATACGCTTTTTACCTCGTTCTTTCTATTGCTCCGTAGATTTGATTTATAGTGCCACGCTTCAATAACTCTCCACACTTGGCATCACTCAGAAAAAGTCTCATTTTCCACCAAACAACTGTCTTTCACACTTCCTATAACAACACTTAGAATGCTTCTTGTTGCGAAGAAGCTGTAGTTTTCTATGTTTTTTTTTAATTCCCTGGAAAATAGGTTTATAAACTGTTTCTTCATGAAAAGTAATAGATCGTGCGATTTAAATTGTTCCACTGGGCTAAAACAAATACAACAAAACGACGAACCTCCAGGCGGTGTAATATTTCCTCTTGCACATTTTGCCGGTGTTTTTCAAAAAGTTATCTGTTGTTTCGAGATCTGGTGGTATCGGAAATATTTCACTTGTCTATAAAAGTTTCTGCGGAGAAAAAAATAGGCAAACTCATTATAAGCGCGCGAAGACAGAAATGGATCATCTAATTTGGGGACTTTAGTCTTCTTCCTCAACTGTTGCTCTCTTTTCTTTTCTGCCCTTTGAATCCTTGAAAAAAATAGATGGGAAACAAGTAAAGCATGTCTAAATCAGTTTGATAGCTGAGTGAATAGAGGTGGGAATTTTTTTTTTTTGCTTGGGTTTCTTTTAGCGCAGCATTAGAACATTAATTGTGATTTGTACTTGAACCCTTCAGCTTCTTATCCCGCTATTTCCATGGGTTTGCAATCAACCTTTTTCTATTACTTCTAGCATTTTGGCAGTTTAATGTTGCCTGCATCTCAATAAAAAAGTAATATTAAAAAATATTAAATCCAGCTCTTACTTTGGTCAATAAAGAAAATTTTTATTTTACTTACTTTTTAGTAAATAATTATCAAAAAAAAATTATTAAGCATCAAAATATTGATTTTAGAAAGAATTCAATTCGCATTTTTCTCCTTCACGTAAAAAATACTGAAATCCTTGCATTTTATCGATTGATTTACTGCCTGTTGATTTCAATTTTCATTACAAACTGCTAAAACTCTATTTAAAGTGTTAAAAATTAATTTAATTTCATTCAAAAATTAATATTTTTTAAAAAGTACTGCTTTAACATCAAATGTCATCCACTGCAAGTAAAAAAATGTATTTGAACTTGAGTTTATGAATAAAAAGTATTTTATTACCGAATGAAAATTTCAACATGATGTATTTATATATAGGGGGAGTGTTAACTAATGGTAGTAATTTAAAATGATGTGAATTGTAGTTTTTAAAAGTTTATTGTGAAATTCAACAATTTTATGCTAATTAAATTATTAAGGAATTAAAATATTACATCCGTGCTCCTTATTAATGCTTATTTATATTATTATTTATTACTTATATTATTTATTACCCTCGTTTAATATCAGATAAATGTGAAAAGATAAATGCGGAGTGTTTCATCTCCTGCTTAGTAGAGGAGCAACTAACTTTCTCTGGATCCAGTTCACACAAGATCTCACTTTGAGCTGAGGGGTTTCCTCTTTCGCCACCCCTTCCTGGGGTGGCACTGCAAATGAGCTAGAACAAGCGTGTTTATTTTTACATTTGCAGATTTTTATTATATCATGTTATTATCGTACAACCTGTAGTATCATTTCACTTGTTTATTTCACTTTTTGAAAAATATTTGAACTTATTTGCTAGCATCACATCTAAATAGTTATTTTTTTAAAATTACCCAGTCAGAGGGTTGAATCGCTTGTTTTGAAACTAGTTTTGTCATAGAATTTGTAAATCAGGAACTTGGCTGTTTTCGAAATCTTTTTCATAACCAATTGCTTTTTTTCCCTTAAAGTTAATGAAAAAAAAATGTAGATTGCATGCACGTAGAGAAACACGACAATGTCTTGATAAAAAAAATAACCGATTACCTTTTTTTTTTTTCTTTCGTCTAAATTTTAGTATCAAATGGATATGTTGATTCATTTGATACAAATGTTCTATTACTTTGGAACAAACGTGATGTGATGTCGAGAATAGCACGTGTTTCCACTCCAAATTTCAGGTTCAACCCAAAAGAAAGACGCTCTGTCGAAGTTAGATTTTATACGCTGTTGATACAAGTATGCATTGCTGATCCTCATTGGTATCGGATTTTAAAGATGTTTCTGACATTCATTTTTTCTTGTGACCACCACAATTGTGAAGGAGAGAATCCCTTTCATTTAAAAAAAAAATCTTTTCTTATATGTAGCATACAAAAAGTTTAGTAATCATAAAAAAATAACTGGAAATTTTGATGGATCTTTTATATTTTAGACCTCTCTGAATTTAAAAAAATACATTTTTGCAAAATGTTCATTTGTCTGTATGTGACAAAGATAACTTAAAAACTCTTTAAACCTAACGATTGAAATTTGGCAAACCTTCTTTACACAAAATTTGATTATATCTATGAAACCTTGAATAAATTCTGTTTAGAGGAAATTCTCTATCCGGCTATTCGAATATAAATTAATTAGACAACTGCAAACAAAAGAAAGCTAGAAAGATAAAATTTGATACACAGATTTAACATCTACGGTGTAAACATGGGTCAAATTTTGAAATAACTCCCTCAAGGAAATAAAAAGTGTGAACTTCCAGATATGAGTCATTCATCAATTACGGAGCAAGTAAAGATTTCTCATTGAATATTTTAAATTTTGGCCGCCTGATATTTTATTCTAATAAATTAATGCATTAAGTATGCATATTTAGTCAAGTATAGTTTGCTAAACAACATTTATTTGCTCTATTCAAAAAAGAAATTACAAGCAATTTGTGAGCCTTTGAACCACCTATATTGGTAAATATAACATTATTCTTAAAAATAATTTCTGACATAGGAAAAAACAATAATGATTTTCCTAAATGTTATACAAAACCTCCAAGGGGACTGGGCGTTGTTCTCCAGGAACTTACGTCCATCTAAGACTGAGGAAATGCTTTCAGCTTTCAAAGGACATTGCTTCTTCTCAGGCGGAGTCTGTCAGAAGAGATTGACAGAAAACAAAGATGATTTTCTTTGCTATTTCAGAGGCAGGTGCTGCAACAATGGCAATTTTCTTTGCAGCCCTAAAGACCTGTCATCTTGATTGATAGGAACTGTTATACGAATATTTTAACCTAGATTTAATCTAAATCAAGCGCACGTGCATTTACTTGAAGGGCATTTATAAGAATGTAAAGTTGTCATATAATTTTACTTAAGAAAAAAAAATTCGTAAATTGTGAAAACTAGATCATCTGTGGAACGGAGCATTTTGTACATATTTAACATTTAAAAGGACTTTTGTTAAAAAATATTGGCAGGAAAGTGGCAGCTGTATACGCAAATGCGGTACAGTAACAATGGTCGATATTGGTTTTAATAAAGGAATGGAAAATGAAGTAAAAATTCATTTGGATGTGTCGATATGAGATTTACAACAGAGGGCTTCATTTATTTCTTTAAATGTAAATAAATATGTCTGCATAACTTAAACTGCTTTTGTGGCTATTTTTTATCTTGTAATTTTATTTTTATTGCTTAAATTGTTAAATTTGTGCCTTAAAATATTTTTGCAATAAATGATTAGTAAATCCAATGAAAATGCCAATGTTTATTTATAATTATTTTTTAATTAAAACTAAAGGATGTTCTGTTTTATTTTTTTTCTTTGAAAGATTTTTGCTTCGGCATCTAGCTACATCGAAGGTCCGCCAATTCGGGCATGGTGAAGTTCATTTTTTTGTAACAAAATCAAATACCCCCACGTCGATATTGTGTAAATCGCGATAATGAGTATAGATTAAGCATCATTTGATTCATTTGATCACATTTAAAAAGTGATGAAGCTCGTTCCTAATGAAACATTGAATAAACCTTGTAAATCCTTTTAATGTATTATAATTATTTTCTATAAATGCTTAAATAAATGGAGGTATTGGGAATTATAATAACTTCATTATAATTCACTATTCTTCATTATAATTAGTCAGTTCTCAAGCTAAAATAAAAACAAAAAGTATTCAATATAATATAAATATATAAATAAATTAGAGATACAAGGAGAAACAAATATTTAAAAGATCTTGCATTACAAATATTGATAGATTTCTTAATTTATTATATGATTTTATAATAATATATTTAAAAAAATTCATGGGAAACTTGGATCAATAAAATTGGCTAATATAAATTATAAAAATTACGAGACTTTATTTAATGAATTATAAAGTGAAGAATACCATGTATAGAATTGTATAAGTAATAATCACACATTGACTACTTCGATCCGGCTTGAGGTACATGGATAAATCTGAATCTTCGGATCACTGCAACAACACTGGCAGTAGCTGAGGTTGAATAAGGATCATCATAGACCATTGTATAACTCTTATTTTAGGAAGTGCGTCCCATCATCGGTAGGGAATAGTCAACCCCTCACTATTCCTATGCCTATCTGGGTAGCTAAAATCAGCCATCATACCGAAAACTTCTTAATTGAAGTGCTTCACAAAGGGAGTGTGTATGTGATATTTCTAATGTAAATGGTCTAACTTAATACTTTATTTAAAGTAAAATACCTTTTCGAAATTGCATTTGAATATTCATTAGTGCAACGAACTTTTAACGCAAATATTGTAATTTTTTTTTTTTTTTGAAAAAAAGTATAGGAAAAAAACTTAAAGAGGTTTTGATTTTTAATATTGGGTTTATCTATTTTTGTTGCTGTTTCACTAATTGATACAAAATTCACAAACATCTTTCATTAATTTAGAAGAGTCTGAAACATTTTTGTACATTTTCCTAACGTGTAATCTTATGCTTCCCAAAGTGTAATGAGAGAGCCCCTTGGAAAGCCTGGACTTCCTCGCAGAAGCGCAACGAAATTCTATAATATTTTCCATAATTTTATTTATTTACACACTGTTCAAATAAATATAATTTACTATTTTATAACAATACTTATTTCTCAGAAGGGGCTTTAGAAAAATCAGGATTCTAAAATTACTTGTTGAAATGGAAAGATTTGGGAGCCACTAGTATAGTCAATAAATAACATTGACTTAATAACCAGAGAAAGAATGTATCTAGTCTGTGGACAGCATCACTTCGATTTAGAAAACCTCGGAGTACTGGGAGATCCTTAATTTAATTCTGCTCCTCACTAATGTGTACTCGCTGTTTAATAGACCTGAAATTAGATTTCTGATGCTTCCTGATTCTAGTAGATGGTTTTTGTCACTTTCCATTAAGGCACAGATCCCCTCTCTTCAAGAGCGTGGTTGTGGTTATAAGGATACTGAAACGTTTTAGACAAAGAAGATGCTCCCAGTTTGATACGAAAATAAAGGAAAATTTTGCCTTTGAAATATTATACAGAAAGTAATTGAAAAGAATAGGCTATTTCCGTTATAAAACAGTATGAAATTATGTATTGTTGCTTAAAATAATTATTTATCTATTAAAAAATTGGTGATATAGTTATCATAATAATCTTGAAAATAACTCCTAATTATTTTTTTAAAAATTCATTTGACAAAATATGTATATATTTTTGAAGGCAAAATAGGGGCTAAAGGAATTATGAAAAAAGTATAGAGATACTTACATTTAACAATAAGAGGAACTTGAATTTTTCACTGACTTAGGAAACCAGGAATTAGGGGATAGTTCTTGTATTGTCGGGGGGAAATACTGATTCATAATCATATACTTAAAAGCTATTTTTATTTATTGTAAAGAGTCTAAACTCTGAATTATGAGGAATGAGTTGGAGATTTCTGATCTTAAAATTTTGTAATTCATAATTAAAGTAATAATTATTATTTTTCTTAAAATAATTATTACTTTTTTATGAAATAATAGTTATTATTTTATTAACATTTTTTTATTTGTTATTAAATTGTTAGTAACATTTTGGTATCAATAAAGGTAGATAATAATAGTGACATTTAATGATGTTATATAAAATATTCTTCGACACATTCCTGGAAGCATTTTTTATTCTCTTGAACTAGCCATATAAGCAACCAATACGCAATTTGAATTAAAATAAAATA
The DNA here is from genome assembly GCA_026543055.1 of Argiope trifasciata. Lineage (NCBI taxonomy): Eukaryota > Metazoa > Arthropoda > Arachnida > Araneae > Araneidae > Argiope > Argiope trifasciata. Next base: position 1,736,857 of record JAPMOQ010004242.1, read on the forward strand.
GTACTGACAGAAACGACATGCGTCTAACATACACGTAAAAAAATGTTAACCAAAAGTATCTAATAAGATAGAAGTCAAGGTCAAAGAAAGACGAGAATTTCGGAAATGCACTCATCCTTCACATCTCTGTGACATCGTCGAGAAGTGGTAATCTCGGGATAGTGAAGCGAACATTATACATGAAATGCTAACATGGCTTGGCACAAATATCATTCTTATTTCGTATTGACGAATGATAACAATCAAATATAAACAAACTATGCAAACATTTCAAACTGTTTCAATAGATCTTTCTACAATTACAATTAATTCAACACTTTTCTAATGAAGCTGCATAATATTATTACATATACTATCGACAGAGCGCACCATCAGCTATCTCTATTCACTCAGACGATAGGAAATATAAAATAAACTAAGAAACTGGCAACAAGCGAAATTTAATCAAGTTTGAAAATAGGCTTAGCCATACATACATATATACATTTTTTAATATGTATGCATTATAATTTATTTTTACTTATTCGATTAATTTTTTTAAAAACTGAAACTTATAACTTTTAAAAAAATACTTTCCATATTAATATTTAACAATCTAAAAGGCTAATAATCTCTAACTCAAAAGAACTGATAGTTCTATGTTTGTTAATTGTAGATGCTTGATTATTAATAAATGCTTTTTTTTCTGTAATTTTGACCGTTCTAAGTCAAAAAATGTTGCTTTTATATCTTTCGGGTATCTTCCTCCGAGAGATTAGCATTACAGGATCAACGTGCCTGTCGAACAGTTTTTTCAGCACAAGTCTTAAGCTCGCAGGGAAGCATTCTACTGATAAAAATTTCCACCAATGCGCAGTTAAAGTTTAAATGCATGTTCAATACTTCTCCCGCATCTTCTGCGTGGCAGATACTAATGACCGTGATAATCGAATGTTCCATTCTCCGCTCTGCCCTTCTTATCTTCTCCACCCCCCATCTTACAGATCGTGACGATACTCGAGCTCAATCCCTTTCGTGCAAACGAACAATAGGATCTGATTACCAGCAACGCCCTCTGGCGATTCCATCCACCAAGAATCACTCGCAACCTCTGCAATGGAAATCTTTAATAACAAAATGCGATTCGCCTATTCTGGTTCCCATTTGTGGAGACCGCCACTTGGAACCTCATCCGCAGAAGCGAAGTGAAGACGTACAGGGTTACCATTTTGTTTTACACAATTCCAAAATTCTTTTTTTTTCTTTTCCTTTCTTTCTTTTGTGGCCGTGGACGGGTGTGGCATCATTTATCCATTTTTATGAAATCATCACATGATTGAAGAGGATTAGGTTTCCTGGAAAAAATGGGCGTTTTTCTGCCTTGGTAGAATGAATTGAAACGAATAAGATTAAATTTATTGATATAACGAAAAATTAGCATAGATCTTAATTTTAATGCAGTCAAATTTTATTGTGTTATTTACAAAAATCTCATAGAAAAATATGAATAATTTCAGGTAACAACCTTTTTTTGTTATTTTCAACTAAAGGGCGTATACTTTGAATATTATGCAGCGAATTTATATAGAGCTGCAATAGTAATTTCTATCTATAGGAAAATAGTCAACACTATCATCTGTAATTAATTATAGAATTTCTAAGAATAAATATTTAAGAATTTGATGTCAAATATTTTTTGAAACAGCAAAAAAAAAAGTGTCAAAAATAAAAGAATAGTTATAGATGGTATAAAATGGCCCTTTATTTGTTCTAATAACTTAATTAAAATCCCTGATATTCATACTTTACAATATCCGACATCTTCATAAGATGTCTTCATTAACAAAAAGTTGAAGAATTGTTCTTTAAAATTGATGTATATAAAATCCTAAACCGACCTTCAAATCTAAAAATCTGTTCCAAAGAATACTGCATGAGATTTAGATGAAAACGTACGATTATTTCATTACTGAGAGATATTACTTCTACATCTGTCTGTCTCTTTCCTTCTCTCACATATAAACTTTCTGGACATTTTTGTTTGGAAGTAATTTCTTTAGAAACATGATTATAGCCGCAGGGATCTGGAATACAATATATCCAAACTGTTTACGAGAATGTACAAAACATGAGGTAATTTATCTGTTGTTTGTTTATATTAAATTAATAAGTACACCATTATATACTCCATTCCAAAAATAATATCACAAATTGTGTTAATCATATTAAATGTTTTTTAAATACAAAAACTTAGAAAAAATTGTTCGAAACTAAAACTGGTATCGCAGGAAAGGTAATTTCTATGAGCTTAAACATCACGGAGAAAGCATTTTTATGAAGTAATATTTTAGGAAGGCATGACTGAAAATACTTATTTAATATTTAACTAACTTTTGACTTTTGTAAAGTTAACAATGACTTTTTCTTTCTCGAAGTGATCCTTTATGAAGTATGAGATATTGTTTTTTATTCATTTGCCTTTCATATAGAACAAAAGGCAAAAAGTTCTAAATGTTCTGTTTGTTTATATGTATATATAGATAGATATACGGTAATTAACTTTTATATTTAACTTTAGCTCACTGATTATCTTCATTCATAGTTCCATTAATATGATGTTTATGCGGTTTTTAATCCTGCCAAAATCAAACACTTTTCCTTTAAAATTACTAAATATGGAGTAATTCTTTATCTAAGTATATTTATTTAGATATACTACATTGCCAAAATGCCAAATAATCGCGAATCTTTATTAATGACATCCTACCTGTTTCTATAAATAATTCTTATTTGAATCGACGATAAATATCACATTTTTAATGTACCACTTTAGCGTCATGAAAACTATTTTTAAGATCCAAACAGTAAATATTTAAACTGCCTGGAGCTATATAAACTGATAAATTACCAAGTTCCATTAGACCTTATCTTTAACACAGCTTTTCAGAATGTTACATTACTGCTATCTTGCACACAGTTCGGTTGAAAACGCACAACGCTGTATGTCACGTTTTACATGAAGAGTAAAAAAAAAACATAAAGGGAAAAAAATCATTTTTCAGAGACGACCATTGAATCTTCTTCCCTTCCAGAGATAAGATTAGTGCCAAAATGAGCAGCCAGCCCGTTGCTAGGCAACTGGATGCTGCAGAAAAGATGGAGGCAATGATGGGAACATTTGTGACACAACCTTTAAGCGCGTGCGTGCGTTGACCGGAAGGTGAACTGTCTTGGCGCTGCTCTTCTCATTCTGTTGTCAAACACATTTTTCATCTTGTTTTTAAACGAGCAACCTCCTTAAAATGACGCGCATTGACAAATGGTTGCCTTTTGTTCACAGTGTCTAAAGGCAGGACTTGCTCTCGCGTGTAATTGGTCCTTTACTCGCATCAGTAATGGCCAATTGTGCTGAACGTCGTTTAAAAGAATTAAACTGGACAAAAACGTGATGTTGTGGCTGGATATAAACCATAGAAAAACACAAGAAAGGGATGTTGCTTTTGTCGTTCTGTTTTTGTCAGATATTGATGTATGAGTGATAGTACACAGGTGGTTTTTAAAAAAATTTCCACAACTAAATGAGCGTCTGTGCATAATAAAGAAAGGCTAATTTTTTTTTCGAATAGTGATGGGATATTTTGGAATTTCCATACTTATAATTATCTGGCAGATTTTCTGTTGTATATAGAAAGCAGATTTATAACATGAATTTCAAAACAACGCAATCAATTATTAATGGAATTTCTGGAAAATAATTTAACTATCTAAAACGAACTGATGAGCATTTGCTGTTTGAACTTTACATCTGATTTTAATACCAGGCTGATAATTCGGGTTGTTTTGTCAACAGTTTTTTACTGTCAAAAATGGTCTCCAAGTTGTAATAGGCAATTGTGATTATAATCGATAAATTGACGTATTGTCTTAGAATGATTTTGAAATTTGATTTTGATGTACTACAGAACAGGAATTATAATATTTTTAAATTCTAACTTAACTTAATTGGTTATTAATTTAAGATATAAATACATTTTAAAATATTTTTAACCTTTTTGCAAATATAATCATATTTTTTTTATAAAAAGATAGATACTTTTTAATATTTTTGAAAATATAATTACATTTATTAACATAAGATGATGAAATAACTGCAACTGCATATCAAACATTGATTCCAAAAAAGAAGTGGAATTGATTTCCTAATTGCTATTTGAAACATTTTATAATAGCGAACTGTTCATCGGAGATACTTACTGGGTTTACTATCTGTTAATTTCCTCATTCATGAAACATTGTACTATAAATAAGGAAATCGTTCATAAAATATTTTATTATGAATTGCTCATTGACAATACAATGTTCATGTTCATTCTTTCGAAGAAAATACTTTTAAGCATGGAACTGTGCCGAGATGGTGTTATTGATTGATTAATGTAACGACTTTTGTTTAAAATATTAGTAAAAACATTTTGTAAAATATGGCTGAGAGATCAAAGTATGAATAAAATCTGAAACTCATTATTCATCAATGAATTATTTGATTCAAGCAATTGGCAATTTACTTCATTCAGACCAAGTTAATAGTACTCAACAATATGTATGCCTATTACTGAAGATTTACAAATTATCCATTGGTCCCGAATTTGAATGCGTATTCTGTATAAATTCATTCATGTCTACCGTAAATAAAGATTTATTGTATTAATGATAATATCTATATTGCAAGCGATCATAGAAATCTTTGCCTTGCAATTAGTTTTTTAGAAAATATCACATTTAATATTGATTTAATTTATCGTCACGCGCTGAAAATTACATTTTTATATGTTTAAATATGCTATATTTATTTATTTGAGTTTTTGTCAATATGATGTTCACATACTGATAAATGAAAAATTTTGCTTTTCACTTGTAACGTGCTCGTGCAGATAAAATTTTATTGTTTTGTCCGAAATATATATTGTTGAAAAGTATAGTTAAAATATTTCTTTAAAACTTCGTTAAAAATATAAAATTAAGTTATATGTTAAAACACTGATACCATTAGAAAGCTAATTTTTTATCTTTAATTTGAAGTAAAAATCATCTTTGTGAGATAATATTTTCGGAAATTATAGCGGAATAACGCCAAAATTTCGCTTAGTTTTTAATTAATTTAAATTCTAATTAAAAATGCCGAAAAATTGCTCTGAAGTACATATTCCTGGCGTCCAAGGTATACACATGCCACATTTGGTTGCTAGGTGAAACGGTCTGGCTTGTAGAACGCCAATACACACACACATTGAGCTTTTTAATAAGTATATAATGTAAATTCATAAGTAATAATATAAACTCGACTCATAAACAGGAAAGGGTCTTGTAAAATAGTATTTCCCGTTAACTTTAATTCTGATAAATAATAAAAAAAATTAATAAAATGCTGCTTTCAGTTTGCGAAACGTTTTTGTAGAAAAAGCATATCTATTTTTGAAAGAATTTTAGAATCTACTTCTTAATGATTAATTAATTATATGGTTTGTTCCTTAATAATTGCCTTCCGCCGCCTTCTCGATTTCTTCTTTCGACTCAAAAGCAAGCACGACTGAAAATAAGGAAGGGAAAAAATAAATCGTATTAGAAAACACTCTGGCTACCATTCACAAAAATATTCGCTCATTTTAATTAGTCAATAGTTCACTAAGTCGAATGTCGACTTTTCGGCTACGAAAAGCAAATCATGGAGTGCATTCGGTAATTGAAATTTCTACAAACATTAGCACTTCCGACTTTACCTGCCGTTCTATTCTGGGCAAATGAAATCCCTGCGGTTACAGTGAAAACAGATCGATAGGACTCGGACGAAAACACGCGTAAGATGAATTGATATGTTGCTAAACATAGAAGAGCTAAGCCTTTTTATTATTATTTTTTTCGGTTCGTGCTTTGGCAACGGTGCACTGCGGTTCTCCCACTTCCGTGTTTACTAACTGCTCCTTTTGTTGATATCGGCGGGCCGCTACAAAAGGGCAAAAAATACCGAAAGGAAAAAGTAAATTTCGAATGGAATACAGACACTGGTTCATAAATTATTTCCTCTATATAAATGAAAATTAAGCCATTTATAAAATGAAAAAAAAAAGATTTGTAGTTGTTTCATTGACTTTTTTCAGTATTAACAATGACTAATTTCAGTATTAGCTGTGAAAACAATTGAATGTAAAATTAATCTTGATTTGGGATTTAAAATTATTTTCTCTGATTTGTAAAGCCATTAAAACAATGATTATTTCTATAAATAATAGTAGCCATCTTCAGTGATGAGTTTCTTACTAAAATTCTTTGTATTTAAAATAATAAAACAAAACAAAAGGGACAATTTTACAGTTATTACATTTAGCCTGCTAAGCGGATAATTAACTTAAATTCAATTCGCTTTGCATTGAAATTTTTCTCCATACCCAGATAACAGGTTAAATGACATCAAGATACTTCTCTTCTCTCAATCCCTGTTCGTATTTCAGAAACATTTCTTAATACCTGCTTCACTATACATTTCCAGAGAAGAAAATCGTTTTCTCAGTTACAATCACTTAATAAAATCGTATGATAACAAAATTGGATATGATGATTTCGCTATATTGCGAACAAAAGTTGTCAACTTCCAAGCTATGTCATCAAGGATCATCTGCATCCTATGTCCATTTTTGACTGGTTTGCAAAATAAAACTTTGAAATTTGAGCCTTTTTCGTCCGTAACTGATTTTACTGTTTTGAAATATAGTCCCTAATCAAAATGTTTTATTATTATTATGCAAATGTATTGGGCTGGGGAATAAGTTCGTAACGTTTTTTTCAAAGACTTTTTTTAAAGAAAATCATTAGTAATAACAATCGATTAATCGATTATGTACGTAGGAGGTTCAAAAGGTTTTTAGACTCGAATAGAAAAATACGAGTTAAAAATTTACTTTCAGCTCCCATTAGTAGTTTCAACCTTGAATACTCTATGGTAGATGGCAACCATTGACAACATCAACCGAAGCATTTCTACGGGGTGTCTTTCCTCTTTTGAAGGCGCTTTTCCCGCATTACGACAATGGAGTTGAACAGAGAAGGTTGACAAGCCATGATTTTTTATGATTTTTAAAATAGATTGACTACTTCAGAGTGTTTCCTTTCTTCCACCTTTCTGGACATTTCTCCTTCACGTTGCACGGTGTTCAGTTGGTTCGATGAATTTAAGCATGGGGAAAGATCCTTAGAAGAGGATCCCAGAAGCGGACGATAACGGAGGAAAATGTTGAAATGTGCGGTCCCTGATGAGAGAAGATCAGGATATAGCTACTAGCATCCTAAAAATCAATTCCGGGGATGTCGACTCTATATTTCATGATGACCTTTTGCTGCGAAAGCATTGCTCAAGATGGATCCCTCACACACTGAGTGAAGTCTTAAAAATGCTCATGTGGAATGTTGCCATATGATGATAACTAAATTCAACGATGTCGAAGGCAGAGGTGTCTGGGACATAGTTACAGACGGCGAAACGTAGATTTACCAGTTTGAACCATAAACAGCCAGTCCATGACCTGGTGTTTTTCAGATGAACCACCACCAACCAAGGTCAGACGCACAAGAAGTGTCGGAAAGCGAATGGTTGCAACATATTTTTCATACTAGTTCATATTTCCACCATAGTGCTAGAAGATAAAAAAACAGTTTCAATAGAATGGTATGTGACCAAGTGTTGCCAGAAGTGCCTGAATAGTGGCCTCAAACAAGGCCCAAACACGGAACGTGTCGGATGATCCTGCACCACGACAATGCGTTGGCTCATTCTGCAAAGAAAGCAAAGGATTATCTTAAAACACAAAATATCGAAACTCTACCACGCCCTTCCTATTCGCCAGATCTTGAATCCTGTGACTTTTTTCTGTTACCAAAAATTAAAATTAAAATGCGGGGAAGCAGATTTGACAGTGCAGAATAACAGCAACTGGACCAGTTAAATAAAGATGAGTGGTCCTCATCATTTAAAGATTGATTTGCCCGAGTGGACAAATGCATTGCAGCCAAAGGGTTGTATTTCGAAAAGTTGTAAATAAATTTATTTTTTATAGTGAAGTTTTAAAACTTTTTGAACCTTTGCATTCTCCGCTGTTGTTTACGACCTCTTCCCACCTCTCAACCGATTTGTCGATGCCGTTCCTACAAAAATCACACGGTCAGGTTTTTAAGGCCCTCTTTATTGTCGAAGGTAACGCCCCTCATATAGTTTGACTGGGAGAGGAAAAGATGGTAATCCGACGGCGCAAGATCCGTAGAATATGGGGGATGCTGAGAGACCACCATTCAAGCTCTTGGAGTGGGTCTTTGACGACTTGTGCAAACATGGGGCCTGGCGTTGTCGTGAAGGAGTATGGTTTGGCCTTGTCGATGGGGTCTTTTCAGTCGCATAGCCTCTTCCATGCGGTGTAACTGGGCTATGTAGAGCCCCTTGGTGACCGTGACATTCCTTTCGAGCATTTCCCAGTACACCATGCCCTCCCAGCCCCCCCCCCAAACGCAGATCATGGTCTTCTTTCGATGGAGGTCAGGTTAACCATTTCTGTGCTGCAGACTTGCTTATGACACCTTCTCCGTATTCATTGCAAATATCCCCTGCTACTTAAGCAGCTATTTGGCCTGGATGAAAAGCGAAGAAGAGCAGGTGTCAAAAATGTTGATTTTTACCTCCTGAATATTCAATTTCTAAGCCTTAAAGGTAATTAGAAATCAAATTACTCAAAAAGACCATTAGCTCAGTTTTGTAGAAAAGAAAGATCTCTATCGAATAAATACCATACACTCTGTCAAACAACAAAAAAATTGTTGGAAAAAAACATAAGTATATAAACGCTACGAGCTTATTCCCCAACCCAATAATTTAAAATAATTCTTTTATTTTGATCTTACTTCATCAACCAAATGTGTTTATCAATTATAAGATTATTTTGCTCATCGCAAGAAAAATATAATAAAAGTACAGTTATAATAGTAAATTAAAAATATACAAAACTTTTATTTTAAATTACACTTACGCAATAGTAATCGAGCATTAAAAATAATAAATTATACCTTCAAGTGGTAAAATTTTCAGGTTGTGTTTGAAAATTTGCGAAATCACTCTCTAATTAGTACCCTTGAAATGGTTTATAAATTGAACTAAGGCTTCAAAATAAACATTTATTTTACTTTAGGTCATTATTAGTTAATATTCTTAGTATAAAGCTTTCAATTAGGAGCCAAGCATATGTGATTTTAAAAGATGTGTGTTATTATCATTTCATTAAATACGCTATGATGATTTTGCAGAATTTTCAGTCAGTATTCGAAGAAGTAATTTTGCTTAGCGCTAAAAGTAATCTGAAGTTTCGAGTTCGTGTATGTCTCACTTTTAATAGTAAATTTTTGGGGGAATTTTCATGAAAATACAATTTTTATTTATAACATTTTAATGGGGCATATAATTATAATATACACATGCAAATGTAAAACTGTAAACTAAAAAAAACGGCTTAGATAAAACCAGATTTAATTGATGGAATCAATCCTTTTTTAACTTTTTTTATTCCTTTGCTAATCGATTTAAATACACTTTTCACACTAGTTGTTTGAAAGCAAACAAATGCTCACATTTATGGTGGAAATTTTTTATCTTCAAATTCAGTTAGAATTCTGACTTTAACTTTACTCCTAATTTAATTTACAATCTGTATATATTTTTTACAGATGAAATCCATTTGTATACCTTGAAAACTCTTGACAAAATTTTTTCTTCTACAAATAATAATAAAAAATCTTAAGTTGAAATTTAGCTTAAGGTTTTTAATTACAAACGTTTATTAACAGGCACACATTTTTTTTTCATTTTAAATACAATTAAAATTTAAACGGGTTTAGTCTGGTTTCTTATTTGTGTTTTGGGGAAAAGTAAGGGAAAAGGAAATGTTTCATCAGGAAAAAAAGTAATTATAAAATAGTTTTCAACTCAAATTGGGATCAATTTTTAATTTAATTTCTTCATATTAATACTCACAAACCGCCAATAGTTATTAATCTCGACTTTTTAAATGGTTTTATATATATCCTGAAAGAAATCCATCGAAATAAGATCTGGTGTGTATGAAAGAAGTCTTACTCCATAGTTATCTCTTTTAAGTTTGTATCTGTATTGCTATAGTAATGCGGGAACCCTTTATTTCAACTGATCTTGATCTTTTAAATAGTTTAACGTGTATCCAGAAGAAAAATCGCAGACATTAGATCCGGTGTGTATGAAAGGAGCGTTATTTCGTAGTAACGTCTTGTACGCAAAATTATTTCAAGATAGTCTTCATACTGCAATTGTAATAGCGTGGGAGAACTTTTTTCTGGTGTTTGGTCTGATTTTACTTTATTTTTCTTCGCCTAAAATCTGTTCTTTTCAATCCTTCCTTTAATATCTTCAGTGCCATGACTTGAAATTTTGGAAAATCTGAGTTTAGCAATAGATTTATCATATATTGTTGATTTAACATTCCTAGTTTTTCATTCGTTATTGTTTATTTTTTGGCAGAAAAATATACATAAGAGTCTTCATGCGTAAAGAAAATAATGTAAAAAAAATCTTAAAATCTCTTTAAATCTGTTTTTTTTTTTCTAGATTTCAAGAAAATAATAATTAGAAAATGATAATAAAAAAAACAATGGAACTGGAATATTTTTAACTAGATGAATAATTTATTTATATTTTCCTTGTAATTATATGTTTATGAAGAACTGTCGAGAAAAAAAATGGGCCGAATCCTTGCTGATAAAAAAAAGAAACGAAACTGGAATATTTTGAAATGGATGAATGATCTAGTTATTTCATTTTTCTTTACAATTATATGTTTATAAAAAAGAATAAAATATAAAATTAGGGCAATTTTTAGCTTTACAAAAAAAAGAAACAGAGGAAAGGGAAAGATAAATAATTCAAAAAAATTAATGCCAAACGATTTTATTGAAAGAGAATTCATTGAATAGAAGTGCGTCGCTAACAATGAGCGTGAAGGATGGAATCTTTAATGAAACGCATTCTTCCTTGGAAAATATCGTCATTGAAATCCTCCGGAAACACAGCTCTGTTATTTACGATCTGTGGAATGGCAGCTGTAAAGAAAAAAAAACAGAAAATATTCGCACTTTTTATTTTCACTTTACGGAATGAAATGCTTTGTCTGAGTATAAAAGAATAATCTGTTCTGATAAAAAATATTCTGAAACTGCGAAAATTCTAGTGAAATTTTTGTAAAGAAATCTATTAAACAAAAATACTAAATATTTCTAAAAATTAAGATTTAATTACTAATTTGAATTTGATTTATACTTATAGTACTTCGATAACTTCTTAATTATGTCTGTAAATTAGAGTGATGATACATTAAATACATTATAATGCACTATAAATACATAATAAGAACATACTATAAATTAATACGTTATAAATACGTTAATTTTACCATGTTTTTCTTGTCTGACTTGATTATGTTGTACAGATAATTTCAACTAATAATGAATGAATGTGCATACTCGTGTGTGTGTGTGTGTGTGTGTGTGTGTGTGTGTGTGTAATTGTGCGTGTGTCGACCCTCTCCTCTACTACAGGACGTATAACATAACTAAATTCTTACACAATTGGCTCGGATTATAATGCTTTGAAATTCCCATAAAAATTTTAATTTATTAAGAATTTTAAAAAATTGTGTTAACGATTTACAAACTTCACAAAAATACTATTTTGATACTTAATAAAAATAATTTTCATACTATTAAAATTTTGTTTAAAAATGCCCTTTTTAATCTCATGAATTAATTTTACTGCATTTTTTTTTCTGAATCTTGGCAATTATATAAAATTATTTTCTGCATAATTTTTTATAATATTTCAATGCTGAAACGAGTTTCAAACAATTTTCATTGTTCTGTAGAATATTCAATCGTGTGTTTTGCATCCATTTTTTTAAAGTTAGTGAATATTGATTATTTTAATTACGTATGAAGCTTGCAGACAGAAAGAAATGTTCCAAATTTGTGAAACAGATTCCGACATTCAGAAGTTCCAACATGCAATGAGAAAATAGATTACGTTTGCGGATAACTATGTTCTGAATGGCATTATGATACCATGAGGAAGAATGTTTCATTAGATGATTTTTGTCAGCTAGTGCTAAAAGCTCTGGCAATCGTCCATTCTCAATATTTTCTAGACTCCCAAATTCCATGCCCACCATTCCATTCGAAAAAGATGAAATGTTCTATGCTAATAGAAAATAAGAAAACGGATGTACAAACTAAAATTTAATAGAAAAAAAAATTTGAAAAGAAAAAGTTTAGAATATTAATTAGTTAATGTCAAAAACTCTGACTGTAACGTGTACTCTCAATGTTTTCTAGACCCCCGAAATTCCATCCCCAAATTCTCGTAAGATGAAAAGTATGTACAAACACGCGAAATTTAAAACGTTTTTGAATTTTTTATAAATAATATTCCATATTCTTTTTCCATCATCATTTATCTAAATATATTTTGCATCATGCACACACCCTCTTGCACGACGTCTCATCTCCTTCCTTGCCATGTTCTACGGACTAAGCCATTATTGGAAACTTTTCTCCAAGAGTGCGCACGGTGTTGAGCGGAAACGAAAGGGAGGGAGTTGCCCAGGAACCGGAATGTTCAATAACAGGCAGCCACCCCGAACTCGGAGAATAATGGATAAGGGTTGTTTCTTTTATTTTCTTCCGATAGAACTGATTATTGATTTCTCTGGGAGAGGGTGATAAGAATCCTGTCATTTTAGAAGGCGAAAGCTCAAATTGTTTTTTCTTTAGCGTCTGCAAAAGAAATATCAGAAACATTTTGAAAAGATATAAGAAAATAATGTTCAAAATGAATGTCTGGAAGAAGAAATATTTGTAGTAAACATACTGTGCCATTTATTAAGCTGTTCCATCATATTTTTATTTTATTGTATAATATGTAAGTGGGAAAGCATTGGTATCAAAATATTTTATTTAAAAATTTTGATGAATCTCAAATTTTTATCCTCGATTTTAATAGATATAAAAGGTGTCCTAACATTAAAGAAACATTTGAATTTGTCTCCATTGGGGCAGTAAAGAGCAAGCAACAATATAAAATAATCATGTGATAACTAATAATCTAGGATTCTTAAAATTGGGACGTTATAGAACAACGTATTTTCATTGTTGAACGATATTTCAAAAATAATGAAAGTCTGGCATCCTAAGTTCAAAACTTTCAGAATTGAGCCCCTAGATCTCTTGTGATATAGCAATTGTGTCTTTTTATTCAGCTGTATGAAATCAAAGGTTTGTACCAACAAGCCCACAAACACGGGTGCGTTTGAAGAAGGAAATTCAACACTGCATCAATGAAATTCAGCCACATTTATGCAAAATGGTCGTACAAAATTTCGACAAAAGAGTAGGTATGTGCTAGCAAAGACATGGAGGCCATTTGCCTTATGTGTTATATCATACATAACCCTATATGTGTACTTTCAGATTCAACAAAAATAGAACAATTTAAAGAAAAAAACTGTGCTTTTTTATTTCATTCAAATCTTGCGTTAATACGTTGTTCTATCATGAAACGCTCCATTTTTTCTAACCCTAAACTATCAGCTGTCAAATGTTTTTAATAGGGTTGTCAACACTTAACTGCGCGAATGGTGGCAAATTCAAATCTGGCATTAATTTTTGGACACCCTTTACAAAGGAAAAAGTGTTGTCATCGTCCAAATACTCTATCCAAAATTTTTTATATGTCTATTTTATCAGACCTATTTAGATGTATTTATTAAATCCATTTTATTATTTTATTAGAGTGTGTGTGTTGACATAGTTGGCGAAACATAGTTAGGTATGATTCTTGTTCCAGTAAATTCTGCAAAACAATTCGTCCTAAATTTATAATAGTCATTGATCGTTTCCTTTTTTTCATTAAGTGCTGCCGCTGTCACTGTCGCTTTTCTCTCCAGTTTAGATAGATTCTTATGGAAATATATCTATTTCAAGGGTTCTCATGACATAACATATATGTAGTTCAAAGTGGTCGGAAATGATTAGAGATCGAAATTTTAATTTCTACAATTTCCTTAATATTGAAGGTAGAAAACTAAATAAAAATAGCCAATTTATAGCCTGATTAAGACAAACAACTTTTGTATTTAAAGCTTTTCGAGAATTGCAATATCTTAGAAATTAACGAGTAAAAAATGATTTTCAAGCTCTACTTTTGCTTGATATTAGGTTCGGGAAATATTAAACAAGAGGAATAAGGAATCTACTTCGCCTTCTAGTTTGCCTAGAGGATTTTTTTATTTTCACATCAACCTATTCATGGGATGGATATCATCGAAAATCATATTGTAAAATTTAAATTTAGTATCTTTAAGTATAATACTTACTTCATTTCTACTATGAAATCAAACAATTTTAAAGCCTAATTGGATTTCTATTCTTCACTTATTACATAATGCAATTCATCATAGCAATATTAAATATATATATAGCTTTTGCATCGGTGTTGAAATGGGAGAGGTTTAGTAGGTCAGAGTAGGATTAGTGCGCAGCATTTAAAATGTTGGAAAAAGAAATTTATCAGCAAATATTTTGACTTGCTTACATTTGACTAATAAACTTGACTACATTTTTTGAATTATTCATTCTATATCATCTTCTATCAAATTTTTCCGAAAAAAAAATTTAATAAGGATTTTTACTGAAAAATTTATAAACTTTGACTTTTAAATTCGTTCCACGTACACTCGTAATTGTATATATATACAATTTCACACACCCTTCTAGCTGGTATTTCTATTTCCCATCTAGCCATCTCCTCTTCCAGTAATCATTTCCCGTCGTCGAAATACGATTTTGTCCTCATGGCCCCCGAGCCCAAATTTCTTTTTCATCCGCATCACTGCCTCTGACAATCCCTCCCCTCGATCAATAAGTACAGCCACCCCACTTCGAAAGTCTCCTCTTTCCCTTGTTATTTGCTGTCGGGGGTCGACAGGTCAGTTTGAATTTCCTGATTCTCAGAAATCCGTGTGCCCCGCGTCATATATCCATTTTCCGGAGACTGATTTCCACCAATTGTCAAGCTGCGGGCGAAATAAAAATTCATCTTATTTATTTGTCGTTCGGGAGATAATCGATAATCCCTCGATTGACAGTCGAAGAGATGAGATTGGGCCCGAAGCGTGTTCCTGTTGGTGTGGAATCACGTTTGAGCTGACTCCAAGGTCACTTATTTTTATTGATTTTCTAGGGTATTTTAATGTACAAAATTATCTGAGTAATTGTCGCGAAAAAAAATTCAAATATCGAATTATTAAAAAATATGAATTTATTTTACTGTATTATAGTTTTTACTTTTTCCTGTAAGCAGTATAACAAGTGAAAATATTGTAATTGTGAAAGTATTCGATGTCGATATTTTGAATAATCTCTATAGTGTTCCCTAAGACGAAAAAGAAATTTAATTCACAAATATCTTTTGATTGGCTAGAGGGTACCGATATACTCAGAATGTAAAATTAGCCTTACAATTTAACATGTTTTAATTGTATATCCCAAATTTTATTTTTATTGTATGAATTTCTTTAGATCATTTTCATTACATTTGCATGATCTAATTGGTGAACTATCTCCCTGGAATATTCTCGAATTTTTAGAAGCTATTAACTTTATCCATTTTATATAAAGGTCATTGTTTTTCAAGTTAAAACAACTTTTTGTTTTGATCATAGTCTAATCTCTTACTAATTTTAGCTCTCTAATTAATTGTAATTTAATCTAATCTCTTATTTAATTGCACCTTAATATCTATTCATATTATGTGTCTTGTCGCACCGCAGCCAATTCTGTCTCTTGAACCATAAAATTCCCAAATTCAGTTCAATCCGAGACCGAAAAGTCACAATTTTGGAATTGTGTCTTTCTTTTTATGTTATATAATAACTCTTAATGCATGTGGCTGAATGGTTAAAATTAGGTATGTGACTTTCGCACAAAAAGATTTTTATCTTTGAAACGAAATCTACTCTCAGTAAGTTTGTCTCTCTATGTGCTCTAGTACAAGTCAGCATAATACCTTTAAAAAGTAAAAATATCAATTAGATGAGCTTTAGTGCATATTTTTAGTATCTAAAGTGAAGAAGACCCTTATGAAATTTTTATTATGATCAACCAATGAGTTGAATTTGTGCCTTAATGTTGTCTTTACATTTGCATACATGTATGCGTAATAACAGAAAAGGGCGACTGTTTAAAGTATTGAAATCTGAGAATGTAATCTGTGACTAAAATCGCAATTTTTCCTTGTCAATCGTTCGCCAAATCGTTGTCAATCGGAAAAAAGCACTCACTATCAATATTCGTTTTTCTTTTCTATATTTTGAAGTACAAAATACCGATGCATAAGGCTTTCAAACTAAAAATCTAAGTCTCTTGATATCCAAGCCTACCGTACGTCCACCATTTTTATGAGGGGGAGGAAGAGAATAACGACATTTTTAGAAAGTATGAAAGAATATCTATCAGACCACTCGCTATATCAGCAAATCCTTTTTACATTAATGTTAACTCCTGGGAGGAGGTACCTCATAATTGAGACTGAGATGCTTCTGGTAACCATCCTGGTGAGTACTCAAAAGGTGGTGGATCTGAATAATCCCATCGATGATGGGACGTACTTTCTACCGAAAGAGCGGTACTGTGGCCGGTGATGGCCCTTACGACTTAACCACAGTTCCCGCCTGTGTTGTTGCCACGGCGTTTCGATCATTCAGGCTTTTCCACGTGTCTTCCGGTGAGACGGGGAGTCAATAATATAGCTTACATTAATGTTACACTTGGGTATCAATAAGTACGCCTCATAATAACACGATAATAAAAAATGCATGATATCATAAAAACAATTAATTACTTTTGACATAGCTACCCTTCTTGTTGATTTTTCGCTGAAGTAGATCAGTTTAAAAGTGCAGACATCATAAAAACCATCAACCGCGAGTAGAACCACTGTCTCATCGCCGGTTTGATGTCATCGTCAGAGTCAATTAGTATACGAAATGCAACATAAGCTGAGAGGAGCTTTTTGTGCTTCTTATTAAGTAGAAAAATACTTACTGATGTATTTTTGGTTGTTTTCCTTCCCGTTGATTGAATATAGATATATACTATTATTGGTAAGACTACATGCCAAATTTCACTTATCCAGTCGATGGGTTTGAAAAATTTTTACTCCATAAGCAAAGAAAAAAAAAGAAAAACTGGACAAAAATTCCAATGTCACATATATATCAGTTACTTTGTTGGGTAATATTTAATGTGTATGTTCTGTCATTGTAGTTCAATCCTATGGATTCAATCATATATATATATATTTTTTTTGATTTTGAGTTGAATTACATATTGTTTTAATTTACTCCCGTATTTTAATTGTTTCTATGTCACCCAGAAAAGAAATATGTCCTTATGGGAACCTATCATTATATACAACTGCAGGGAAATGAATATCTTTAACCTGTCCTAAGTTTCCACGTGGTACATATCATTGGTACATTATTCTAAATTATTATTTGCAAAGATAGAATTGAACTGAACTTTTTTAACTTAGAAAAAAATTAACCCTTCAGACATATTGCATACCATTCTGCACAAATTTCCTTGATTTTCCTTAAGCATCTCTGGCATCATTTCTGAGCTACATTTCCTACGCTGATGCATTTTTGAATCATTTACCATCTCATCTCCCGAAGTATTCCGTACCGCACAATTGTTTGAATTTTCTGGAGCGTCGAGCGAAAACAAGATTAATCTCTTTTTGATAAGCCTACGGAGATGGATATCTGTGCAGCTCCCGGTTTGCTCCACTTTGATGCTTATCGCGGCTCCCGTGTGCCAGACCTGGAGCAAAGGGGCGCGCTAAATAGCTGACGCGAGAGTCCTTTATCAGGTGTGAAGTGTGTATGAGTCAGCGGTTTATTACTTACACTCACGTAAGTGAGCCTCTTTCTTTTCTTATCTGCCTCAATTATTGTTTTGTTTTTCATTTCCTCGTATAAGTAATATTTAAAAAAAATACCATTGTTATCCTCAGAAAATTTGATAAAAAAATTTCAATGAAACCTCACATATTGGAATTCTCATAGCTCAAATCGATTTTATCTGGAATTAGTTGCCTATGGTGACCAGTTGATTGACCTGGGATACTGATTATATTTAATATCAGTTTGTTTTCAAATACTTACATGTCTTAGATTTCGTCAGTTTGTCAGTAAGAGCTGTGTTATTTTAGTTGAATTATGATATATGTGTTACATAACATTTTCCATATGTTTTACATATTATTACATAACTCTTTCTAAATGAAATCAGTGCTTTGATATCAAAACGCTTTTGGAAACTTGTGTATGCGGGAGGGAGGCAGAGAAAATAATGTTACAGATATGTAGCCGAAAAGAATACATTTTTTAATGTGATTTTAATTCATTTTACAAGGAGTAATAATTTTTACTGGAGAGAGGCTATATGTGACATCTATTTACATCATGTTATAAGAGCAAAATGACAAAAAATTTTACACTTCAGGCATTTTTTCTGAGATTCTGAAAGGGATTTCTTTGAAACGTATAGATTTAAAAAAGGAAATCTTAGGTATCTTTGAACGATATGTGTGAGTGTTAAGGAATTTTATCCGCTCGTTCAGAGCATGTGAAAATGAATAGTCATCAGTTTTCTAAAACGTATGTTAGAAAAAATAAATAAATGAGAACATTTTAAAATGAAGTTAATTCGAACTGATTTAAGAGGAAAACTACAACATTATTTTAAATGTAAATTTAAATTTAAAAATATCATTTCATTAACTCATTAAAAAATTGCTAAAATTAGGGAAAAATTTCTACGAGCATTTAATTAGTATTATTGAAAAGATAATTTTTTTTAACTTTTTAGATAATGTAAAAATCCTGTTCTTTTTTTTTGTTGTTGTTGTTGTTGTTGGGTTTTTTTTTTTTTTGCAATATTTTTGAAAATTATGATTAAAAAAATATGAATGCTTCACTAAATTTTTAATTATTGAAAATTCTAATTAAAATTTCAAAATAGATCTCCCCAAGGCGTGAAATTTTCAAATTCCAAAAAATGTAAATAGTTAATTCTTAGTTGAATGTCAAAAGGTGTGGTCTGTAGAATGCCAAAACACACGCACACGTATTTACCCCTGTTAGTTGTAAAGAAAATTATACCTATCTATTTCTGAACGCGGAACGCAATTACTCTATTTACAAAGAAATAAATATATGTTTTTTAAAATCAAAATTTCAGATCAATACAAATTTTGAAAAAAAAATGTGTTCACCTGATATTTGTCTGTCAGTTTGCGCCAAGTTCAAGTGAATAGGACATTTCAGAAACTTAGCGATCAGCAGTTTCCATCGTTCAATTCTCCCCTATTCCTTGATTACCGTTTTTATTTATGAGTTCCCCAGCTGATACATGGAGCCCTCTCTTCCACCCCGAAACATCCGACCGAATAAAAAAGTTTTTATTGATAACATGAAGAGCTTAGGTTACCTTGAGAATCAGATGAGTCAATTTCCATTATTAAATAGCTACAAGATTTATTTTGTAGAATTTTTTTTTGAATTTACATTTTATATCATCTTGTAGAATTATTAATTCCATATCCTAACGAGTGTAAACAGCTTTGAAGTAATTTTCTGTTCACATTTGAAGAAAACTAACATTTGTCAAACCTAATAATCGATTATTCAAACAGAAAAACAAATTTAGGGCGATTGTAGAGTTTATTTCATGTATTTGGGTTTTATAAAAATAGATTCAAATGCAGACAGATATAAATCTCGTAGCTAGAGCTATATCAAATTTACTGTGATATCTATCATTAATAAAAACATAAGATGAAGGAATGTTTTTTTAATTCTCTTTCTGTATAAGGATTTAAAAATTTTATCAAAATTGAGTATTTCGTATTTTATTTTGCACTACTAATCAATAGCTTTCAGACAGCAGTAAAAAGTACAGTGTAGTTTTATATGAAAACGTGAAAGACTTTAATTTAATTTTTTATTTCATTTTAATCCCTTGTGTATTTTTTTTTCTATCTTTTTTTTTTGTCATTATCAATGTTATTTTAATATTTTCAGGTAAATATCTTTATATTAGAAAAACAACTGATCTTTATTTATCTTTAAGAAACAACCTATAAAATCAATCTTGAATTTCTTTTTTAAAAGTGGGAAAAACTCATATATTTTGTATCCCGTATCTATTTTAAATAAAAGAAGTGTTTACTTTTTTAAGTTTTCAGTGGAAAAACGCATAAAATCCATGTGGAAAAAACTAGTTTTTCCAGTAAACTGTATATTTCATTGCAAATGATTATTTATTTAACAAACGCAAGTGTGAAATAACATTTATATTTTGAGATTTTAAATATTTCAAGAATGGTTCTATTTTTTTATGGGAAGAATGGATAAAATGTAATGATATGTTTATGCTTGTAATAGTTGTTAAGTTATATTCCCTGGACTGTGAAATAAGAAAACGAGATTAACGTAATAAACTCAACCGTAAAGGAAATATAAATATAATATGCTTTTTTTGAAAATAATATAATTTAAAGGTTTATTCTTACAATAACAAAGGAGTATCGATACATCTTAATGTCATGAAATCGATTCAAATGGCACCAGTTGCCGTTTATAATAAAATACAAATTTATTATAAACTTGGTTTTTTTTTTCAATACTACTTTGAATCAATGTAATTTGATATTTTTTCTCGTTTCTTTTTCTCTCTTTCTTTCTAAACAATTTTATCATAAGGATTGCTATTCAGATTTTCTGAAATTAATAATTGAAAATTCGCCGTATAGATTTAATTAATATCCTTTTTTAATACATATAACCGATATATTTGCTGTTTTATAATAATGGAAATCAAGCGAATTAAATTGTGGACTAAATTAAATTCTAACTGTTTTAATCAAAATAGAATAATACTTAATGTCTAAATAAAGTATATAAAAATTTGTTCAAATAAGAATAAAGAGTATATGTTTCTATTAAAATTTACCATTAGCTGGAATGAAAGCACAAAATAAAAAATCTGTATTACATAATTTTGTTGTTAATCCTAGAATGAAAATAATACATATGAATGTATTAAAATAATATGGCAATTATTGGACTGAAATTATTATGGAAATTATTATTTTATTATTAATTTTACTACGAGCTAGCTATCTTTGAAAATCGTTTGGATAGTCAAAAACTTTCGTTGTTTTTAATTTTCTTTAAATATCTTATTTATGATTTTCCATTTTTAAGATTCCCTTAAAAATATTTTTATGCCTTAAATTGTGTGAGACATTAGATTTCTTTTGATAAATATTAGATATTGTATGATATATTAGATTTCTTTTGATAAATATTAGATATTGTGTGAGATATTATAAATATTTTGATAGTTTTTCATTTGTTTATTAGTCCTTAAAATCATAATTGCATTATGACCTTACGGTACATGATCTAATAGAATTACGTACCGTGTTTATAATGCAATTTAAAACTATTCATGTAATTAATTTTTTAATATTAATTTCCTCGGTACTGTAACTTTATTTTCTTATTCCTTTTGGGATTTGCGAAGATAAAAAGCAAAATCTTTGTTTAGACGACAACAATGAAAAACATAGCGTGAATATATATTATATAAAATAATGGAGGAGGTTTAAATAAAATGTATTGTACAGTAATAAAAATGTATAGTTGAATGTAAGGGGAAAAAATTTGAAAAATTATCAAAATCCATAGAAAAATTATTATTGTTCGATTTAACCTGTATATATATTTTTTTCATTTTAATTTTATGTAAAAATTATTTTGTGCAATAATATTTCCGGAAGTTATAACGAAAAAATCCTTATAATATCGCCTAATTTTTAATAAATTAAAAAATTGATGGACATTTTTTTAAACTACACCACAGTGCACATTCCCAACATTCAAAGTGTGCCGAATTTTATAGCTCTAGCTCAGATAGTCTGGCTTGTACATGCATTTTTATTTGTAGAGCTTTGTTTTGTTAAAGCTTATTTAAATTTTAAGAAACATCATAATGTGATAAATTATTAATGGAGAGTTAAATTTTAACGGAAATTATATTTTGCTTTCACTAAAAGGATTCTTAACAAACATTCTACAAGTGTAACAAATAAAATTATTGTTTCTTTTCAAAAAAAAAATATTTTGGAAACAAATAGTATTGAAATATTTCTTTCAACTGGAAAAAATGAATCGCCAATTTTTCTTCTGTTTCTTTTACTACTTTCTGCTTTTGGTGCGTAATAGTAGCAGGGGGCTCCTGAGTACTTTATTGATTGGCCCAGGATTACACGTGACGACCTGGCACGTTGCCAGAGGAAACAGTTCATATTTTCACGGTCAAAGGTTCATTTTTACTACGATTTTTTCACTTTCGTTCAAAGAACATAAATAAATAAATGTTACTCCAGACGATATAAAACCACCTCTTTCTTTAAAACTTTCTAGAAACAAATAATTTAGGTAACTGCTTCCAAAAATGGAATTCTGCTATCATGAAAGCTTATTGTGCTATTTTTTAAAACAAATGTATAGAGTTCAAGTGTTCATGTTTTATTTGATATTTTAGGTTTTCACGCTTCTTTAATCAAACTTTGGATGTTTTCTTTAGAAAGTAGATTCGATGTATACACAACGTATGTTTAACATGTGGTACAAATGTTCAACTATTTATTTTATATCTTGAATGCTAAATATACATTTCTTATTTTGTAACTTATATTAATATATGCTTAGTAAAAAGAAAAGCCTTTATTATCACATGACGTCTATGAGTATTACACTAATCGAATTTAGTAAATAGCTACTTGTTGCGAGTATTTTTTTTCCGATTGCTTTTGAAAATAAAATAAATAAAAAGTTGCTAGATAGAATCCATTGTGATCCTAGATAGAAATCATCTCCAAAAAAATTTTGCGAAATAATTTCTAAGTAATTTTTTATTATTATTGCTTAAATTAGCATCAGATTAACTGTCTCTTGTTAATCTATCAATATCTTTGAACGATAATGGAAAGAATACGTGTATAAAATAGACAGTTTGATATAAAAATACCAAATTTTGTGCAAGTATGTTGCTGTTGTTGTTACTCATGGCACTTCATCAGCCCGCTAACAGAAAGCTGTCTGCGATTTAAGCCTAAAATGTGCGTCTCTTGTTTGTTCAGTAGCGCCAAGAATACGACACGACTATTTCATGCTTCACTATTTCATTCTTCACATTCATATAAGGGGGTCCGTTCATACAGTTTACAGATAAAACACAGAACAACCATGCCCGAACCAGGACCCCAAATCGCGAGAAGGCACTTTAGCCCTTTGCTAGGACACTGGCTTGGTGCAAGTATACTTTGGATAATAAAACTATGCAATCAGAAGCATTTTTAGGGGGAAATTTTAATTAGAATTCTAATTTAAAATTAAATTAGATTTAGGTATTTTTCACCGACAACTTCCAAAAATACGAGAATTATCGCAAAAAATACATTTTTACGCCCTTTTTAATTTTAAAAATTTATATATTTAAGGATACCGATATAATTATCTTGCAAATCATTAATGAATTGGGGCAACTTTCTTGCATATGTTTTAATGTCAGATTTCAATGTTGACTGCTTTTCAAACCATTTTCGTTTTTCGTCAAATATTTAACCGCGTGGCTATCTTCGATTATTGAAAGTGTAAAGAAAAAGATTCTATTGAATATCTGTGTAATTTAGAAAACAAATCAAAACGGGAAGTTACAAAATCGCAAAATGTGTAAAAGCTATCAGTTCCATTTTTATAGTTCTATGATGTGTCCATGTTGAAATAGTATGGTCTTGATGTATATCACAATTAGATGCTTAAAAACATTTAATTTTTAGAATCCTGAAAATCATGTAGAATAATTACTGCTTTGGATATGTGACAAAAATTAAATATAATCGATAATCGAAGTTGCGAATAATTCAGTTGCATGATATCTGTCCCACAATTTATGTACTCATCGCAAATGATTTCAGCTTTCTTAAATTTCTAATCTTCTTCAACATCGAAAATGAATTGCAACCGATTTGCATGATAGAAAAGAAATACAAAACGATGTAATTAGCGTTACAATAAACTAAAAGAAGTATTTAGCCTTGCTATATACAAAATGAAGTGTTTAACGTTATAGTGGTTATGAATGAATCAGTAGCATGATAAAGCGATGTACAAAAGAGAAATGTATTAATGGTGTTTCATTATACTTAGTTCGATGAGAAGATTTTTACATTTGTGTCTAAGATTATCTGAAAATAGGCAGAACCAGAAAAGAAACATAGAATATATGCCACTTTCCACTTACGCAGTTCTCTTCAGTCAAGTTTATTTATATTTCTAAAACCCAATCCTTCATGTCGAAAGAAAAAAGTCGCTTCGACAGCTAATAATTTTTCTCCGGCTATCGTGTTTTCAAAGAAATTGGCGAGTTCGTCAAAATTGGATGCCAAAACGTTTCGGTCTTGACAAACAGATGTTAGAATTGGCGAGCTTTCAGGTGAGATCGGAAAGTTTACTTTGTGCTACTGTATCAACCTTCAGTCAAAACATACTTGGCGAAAAAAAGAAAGAAATTAGGCTCTTTTTTCTGAAGTGGATCGTAAGTGGCCAATTTACTTTTACAATGAATGACAGCGCAAGCGGCATATTCGTGCGTTTCGGGGTTAGCTTTTGACGTCATTATCTACGGTATAAAGACGAAAATAAGCGTGTGATTTATGGTAGTTTGTCGTAGAATTTATTTTCTCTGAGAGGAGAATTAATCAAAATCAGATTAAAGGCCAAATTAATCGCATACAAGAGAGAAGAAAAATTAGTTTTTTAGCGTAGTGGATACATTTCACAACTCTCGTCTATAGATAAGCTGTTTTTACAAGATGTACAGGAAAAAAATCGAATATAAATTTTTACAAGATTTTCTAAAGTAATTCCTGTATTATTTCAAGTCAGTATGATTATTTCGCCAATTAAAACTGAATTTCACTATGCCACAAGGATTTACTATAACGTATTTGAATTCACTATGACATACGCATGTAAGTTGCTGTGCAACGTATTGCATTTGATTTATTCTTACGTTGTAAAGACCAAATTCACTGAAGATTCGTCTCCGAATAAATTTAAATTTCCATGTTTCAAAAAATAGTTATTGTTTTCGTAAAATATCGTATGTAAAATTAAGATGCTTTATTTTCAAACAAATTGGCTGATGTATCAAAAAATTCTTGTTACTTTCTTACTTTCTTTATCTTATATATATATATAAAGAAATTATTCTACCTTCAAAATATTTTATGTCTTGATTTTTAGCAAATTTTATTTAATTTCAAGATCTTCTTAAGACAGAGAAAAAACATTTTTATTACGTCTGTCTCTTTGTGTGTTTGACTATAAATACAATTACTCAAAATGCATTGAATGATGAAATTTAGTATATAGCCTTAGTACCAAATTTGTAGATTTCAATCAAAATGCGTATGAATTTTGTCGAAATAGTCGCTATACATAACATAACTCAAAAGCACAAAGATCTAGAGTAATGAAATTTGGTACACAATTTTATTATTAAAATTTTGGACTCAATTTGTCAAAAAGATGACTGTTTGGTTGTCTGTATAGACATGTAAATGAATACAATAATTCGAAAATGCTACGACGTGATAGATAAAAGTTCCATAAAATCTTCTGCCTGTATTGTAAGTCTACGTCAAATTTTCGATCCAATCGATGGAAAGATGCTAATAAAAATTCGTTTTTAGTTTTTTTCATTATATTCCGAAACACAAAATACAACTTAATTCGTTACAGCATGCGAAAATCGATAAGAAGAGGCAATGACATACATAGACTATCATGGCCATCATCGATTTACCGCCTTCCTCTCTAGGTTCACCGTAACCTGGTGGTAAGATCTCAGCTTCGGAACCAGAAGGTTTTCGATTCGATAATTCCACAGAAGGATGGTCCTGTACGCAGATCTAGTGGATCTTAAATCCGTTTGGGTCAAGCGTGCTCTGCTGGTGTGGAATGAGAAAGTGAAGAGGGATTACCAGCTCCAGCGAAGACTTCGTCATCTGATCTGTGCCCAAAGTTACGAGGTCTATTCCTGAACAACCCTAGTGTTACCGAGTGTTCCGTTATACTAATTCCTTTTAAGAACGGGAGATTAATGTAACGGAACGGAACCGAACCTTCTTTTCTATAATACTCCTTACTACCTCCTCCCTTAATTTCTAGGGATTCAAAGGAGTATGGATAGAAAATAAGATGCTAGCTTGTATTATTATGCATGAAAGTTGAAGTGAGGAAACCAACATTGGCTTACCAAAATGTTCTTAGTGTTGTTACAAAGTGAAATATTGATTTAAGCTCAATTGTATTTTATTTTGTCTTATGAGTCTTATTTTCAAAAATATTATTCAATCCACAAAATGTCAATCTACAAAAAAAAATTATTTTGGTGGATGTACCATTAAAAAGTTTAACAGGTTTGGAAAAGTATAGCGAGACTTTACTCTACAAGAATACACAATAGCTAAACACAGTTGGAGGATATACAAGAATTGCACTTAATGTAAACAACAAATCACTTTTACCCCTTTACATTCGGAAATCTAATCCATGTATAACTTTTCAAATGCAAGAGCTTGTTTATTGTTCAGAAAAGCAAATATATATAATATTCTTTCAATTTCCCTGAAAAATTAATCCACTTCTTCTTACCATTCTAGTTTTAACTATAATAATAACATAAAACGTCAATATGATCCACAATTTAGAATAGTACCTGAGAAGAGCCATCAAAACAATTACAAAAGCATTACTTTTCACGTGACTGTGCAGAATGCGAGTTCAATTCTTGCGAAAATCGATAACTTTTTTATACTTAATTCTTTTTTTGATAATTATTTAATAAAAGTAACTAAAATAAAATATTTGACCTAAACAGAAGTTGAATTTATTTTTTATATTTTACTTGTTTATTTGTACCATCACAATAAATATCTTAGAAAATTTATTACTGTCTTTAAAGCATGGCAGTGAAAACAATGACGGAATATTTTTCATTGAGAATTCCCTTTACCCAACCAATCGATTTGGACTTTTTTTCTCGATTCGATGAATTAAATTCTATTCCATGGAGGAAAGGATATTTGCTCCAGACAACCAATCACTCTCTGAGCAATTTAATTAGTTAATGGCACTCATTGGATAATTGTCCCTGAGACTCAATATTCTGTTCCAACAATAAACTCTTTTGTTCCTTTTTTGTTTTTCAAATGATTCACCATTTCGGTTGCTTTCGATACTACCCCGAGTTGCAATTCTTTTTTTTTTTTTTTTTTTTTTTTTGCTATAGTAATAATAACAATGTTTCATTCAATTTCTCTTTTTTTTTATTTTTCTCTTTAGTTTCTTCAGTCTATTCGAAAGGAAAATAAATCTTCAAATCCATTTCACCTTCACTTTTAAAAGTAGTTTTATTGTAAAGGCTTGGTAAGAATCACAATGTCAACTTCTTTTTATCCATTTCATAAAAGGTTTTGTACCATAAAAAATATATATTGAATTTAAATTTTGTATTCTTCTATGAATATTCCATAAACATTTGAAACCACATGCATGTTTTATCATAGTTCTTCTTTCTCAGTTTCTTTGAAGACGTACTTTATTTTCCAAAAAATGAAACAATATACATCACTATATTCTTTCATTTTCCATCATATGAAAAATTTTCTCATTTATTTCTGTTTTTCCTATTTCAAACAATAGTTTGGAAAATATTCTTAAAAATATCGATTTAATGATAAATTTCGATGCATTCATTTCTATACTACTTAAAATATTCTTTTCCAAACTAAATTCTGTAATTCTTATATTTTTATATTCAGAAATAGAAATACATCGCTTTACACAGAATTACTTATAGAAACCAAAAACAAAAACTGCACTTACTAAATTTTTACTATTATATTTTGTTCTTAGTTTTTTCTTATGAAACCTATTTACGATAATATCATAAATTCTGCACATGAGAGTTTACTTTATGGTATTTTATTCTATTTTTCCAGTATAAATAAGAAAATATTAAATAATAGAATTACTTTAAACAGAAAGTTTGGGTAAATCTCTGGTATTTTAACCAGTTTAAGATATATATATATATATATATATAACATGTTTTTGCTGTGTGTGTGTGTGTGTGTGTGTGTGTGTGTGTGTGTGTGTGTGTGTGTGTGTGTGTGTGTGTGTGTGTGTGTGTGTGTGTGTGTGTGTGTGTGTGTGTGTGTGTGTGTGTGTGTGTGTGTGAGAGAGAGAGAGAGAGAGAGAATTTATGCTTATATTACAAAGAAACAATTATGTTGAAGTTATACAAAAATTGCTTGATACAATCCACCAAAAGAATTTTTAAATAGGTTTGTAAAAATTAACCAGGAAACTGACACTAATATGACCCCTCTTGATTTTAACTGAAACAGCGATAGTTGTGGTAATGTTGAAAAAAGGAAAACACATAATTATTAGTTCCACCTTAAAAGTAATTTAGACCACTTTTCTTAGATAATAGGACCAATAGAAAAATGACAACACTTTCATTTTCCTATTTTTTGAGGCAAGTAACCCTTCTTCAATGAATTTATTTAACTTCCTAATGAGATGGCGCATTCTATTTCTACTTTAATTCCTATAATAATATACTTACTCCTTTAATAATATACGTTGCGTTTGAGATTTTGAAGCGTCTTTGTAAAGATTTTGCATTTTAAATTACTTAATACTTTTACTTAATTGCAGATTTAAAATTTATATATGTTTGTATATGTGTGATGAAGATATCCCTTTAATTTAATTCTTAATTTATTTCTGATTTTTTTAAATTAGTCCATGCTACTTTTTTCTGAATTCTTCTCTTACTCCCTGATCTGAATCCCATTTTTAAAATTAATTTTTAAACTAAAATTCCTTTTTTTTTTCTTTTCTTTTCTTTTTCCGCCCTCTCACAACGTGCAAAGAGACAAAAATCCCTGTTACCTTTG
This sequence comes from Argiope trifasciata, assembly GCA_026543055.1. Taxonomy (NCBI): domain Eukaryota; kingdom Metazoa; phylum Arthropoda; class Arachnida; order Araneae; family Araneidae; genus Argiope; species Argiope trifasciata. The sequence continues at coordinate 1,766,111 of JAPMOQ010004242.1, forward strand.
TAGGTTTTTTTCAAAGATACCTAAGATTTCATTTTCAAAGTCAACAAAATCACTGCCGGAATCTCATAATAAAAAGGGAAAAATTCCGTCGCTTTGTTCTTTTATCACGATGCGAATTGGCATCTTTTTATCATCGTTTTTACTTTGTACAAATTATTCCAATCCAAATTAAATAAATCGAAGTTAAAATTTCAAAATTTTCTTCTTCTCTGTCTTTTATCTACGATAATTATGTTTATCTATAAATAATATGTTCGTCGTATGGACTGACAATATATGCATAAAGGAATAATAACAAAAAATACATTCATTATTTTTCTTCGAATATGTGATACAACGGATAAGTTAGAAATACAATCATTAAAAATGTAAATAATTTATGGCTACAATTGTAAATATCAATAATTTTTGTAAGTATAAAAATGTTGAAATATAATGTTTTACATTATGGTGAAGAAAATTAGAGTCAAAAGCATCTTTTTATTTGTTGTTTTATCTAAATATTTTGTAATATAGACAATTTTCGCGTCAAGGCCACCCACTTGTCAAATTGCAGCCCTCCAGTTTCTGCATTTTTATTATTATCGTATTTAGAAATATTTTTTTAAACAAAAATTTAGCAAAATTCCGTTGTTGATTTTTTTAAAACTATATCTACAAATTAAAAATACAAAAAGTTAAAAATTTCTCGCCAAATAGGTCATATTTCCCGCCAAATCTCGAAAAGGTAATAACACTTTAAAGCACTTCCCAGTTTCTGATAAACAGAAACAAAAAATTATATCACCTCATAAAAATTGTCGTCCTTCCATCCAAAATCAATGTAAAGGTGTATGACCGTCTGTACAAGTATTTCCTCGTGTAAATAATAGTGCAGAGGGCGTGGCAGAGGAATGCCGAAAGCAGAATTAACACGCCCACCTGTCTACCCCTATGAATATTTTACGCTAATACTCCATTGAGGAATATCGCTTCGGTGGGAAAATATGTCCTTTAAAGTAGCCATAACACGCAGAAATATGTAATGGCCTCTGCAGGAAACGTCTAGAGTGTTTGTCTGATGGAATTATAATGCTCTTGCGGGAGAAAACGAATTTCCAGATGTGAGAAAAAAAAGTATTTCTCAGATATTTATGGAAAGTAATAGAGGGTTCTTAATGGGTTTTTTTTGTTGTTGTTGAAAATTGGTATTGGAGGTGTGAATGTTTTCTTCCTGCATTCCTTTTTGCTTTCTTTTGACTGCATATGATGGGTTTTGTTACCATTTAAAGATATGTTTTGCTTGTGTTTCATAGTGATCACAATGTTTAAAAAATGTTTATCTTGAAATTTCTCACAACACAAAATAAATTATATTGATATCGACTCTAATACAGCACGAACCCGGGATTTTGATAGTTTGTTTTTAACCTTTTTTAAAGTAACTTGATGATTTTTATTGTATTAAAATGTTTCTTCTCTTTCGTAGTAACTACAATGTTTAAAATATAGCTATTTTATAATTTCTTTCGGAGCAAAATAAATTACGTTGCAGCCGATTGTAATAATGATCGAACTTGGGGATTTTGATGATTTTTAAATTCATCATTAAAAATTTTTTTTAATTATTTTTAAATAGATTTCATAGTTTTTATTGCATTAAAAATTTTTATTGAAAGCATCTGCATGAGCTGTTTTTGATTTTATGTATTTCTACTAAAGTTATTTCATGGTTTTTAAAAAAGAAATTTTCAGAATGGAATATTTCTATTTCTTCGCCTTCTGATCTGAAACGGTTTTGAAATTTGTTTTATGAAATTTTCTATATGATAATAAATTAGTGCAATATTTCCGTGACGTTAATTGATTAATTTTATTAAATTGTGATTCCACTGCTTCGTAGTAAAATGTTTTGTCAACATTACACATAAATTTATAGAATTGATAATTTTTATAGAATAATGCAACTATTTAATGCTCATGCTTGTTCGATATTTTTCCCATTTCCAATAACACTTCTAATATAATAGAAATACGCGTTAGATAATAATTCCTCATTAAGCTTTTGAAGAAGAATTATGCATTTTGTTATCATTTCTTTTAAGATAAACTCGGTTGCCATGTAATCCAACTGTTCTTGGCGAGTATACATTCTGTTGATAATTTTTCGTAACCCAAAATTGTTTATTTAGTCCTTTATTTGTTTTAAAATTTCGTACTAACTTTCGTGACGGTTTTCTTCATAAAGTTAATTCATATGCTGCGCTAAATAGAATTTTGAATTTGCTACATTTTAAAAACTGTAAAAGAAAACTGCGCATCACAGCAAAGGGCATGTATTATTATTAATATTATTTGACTGTGACTTTGTGCGAGTGTCTTCATTTTAAAATAGAATTCTATTTCGTGTTGTTGTTGCTTATCCCTTCTGGATTGAACTCCAATTCAAACCAAGTAATCGGGGAAAGAGAGATGCTGTAGTTTCTGAGGGCAAGGGCCCCTGAAGCACCGGGGGCAAAAGTCTGGCTTTAGCTCATACGAAGATGATGCTCACATATTCACTTGCATAGCACCTTTTTACAGAAGGCTCTTTCACACACCTTACAGACGGAACACAGTGTAAAGAATATTCAAACTCGTATTGTAACGTCTCGGTTTGGTCCGATCAAATAAAGGGTAGCGTCTTAAATTAATTGCTGTATTTACAGCTTTAATTTACAGAAAAAATACTATTTACAATCTAGGTTAAATGGAAAGTCCATGTGGAACACCACAAGAATAGTTCCTCGAGATATTTCGGCGAAACTCACGAGAACAGCTAACCAGCCTTCTAAGTCTAGCGCAGGTACCGTGGTTAGTTCCAGGAATCCACTGAATTCCTCGGGTGGAATCTTCTCTCAAACGCTTGGAGTCTAGGTCTCGCCTCTTCACCAAAAAAAACTCCTCCTCCCCTTTTCTTCTCCAAAACCCTCACCTTTTCTGACTTCCTTGGACCCTGCATCTCCTCCCTATTGGAACACTTGGGCTGCCGATTCTCCAATCGTCATTCAGCAAAACTTCAATGGTCTACCGTTGACCGCAGGAATGTTCGTGGAATATTCACACCGGGAAACAAAGCAGGCTGCACATCTGTGTCGCAGACACGATTAGTGTACGGGTGGTCCTTTATCTCGACTTCCTCTAAAGGGCTAGATGTCCGTTCTTAGAAAGAGGGTTTTCCACCTGTCCATCTGTAAGTAATTACATCGCCATAAAACATAGACATTGAGGATACCAGTCTGGAATTGGCAATTATGGAGTGTGTGAATAAAAAGAACCCACCATGATCAAGCCGGGAAGAAGCTGAATCGTTACAGTACCTAGGACACCCGCATCATGGGGACAATGCGCTACCCCTAAGCCAAGACGTGAAAATAAATAATATGTGAGGAAATAATCAATTTCAACGTCCATCTTAACTATGGGACATAAGATCTAATCATTAAGAATTATAAAAGATATAGGAATACAAACTATTGACAATTTAAAGGATTATACCTAGAAGCTGTCGAACTGTCTTAACCAAATCAATCAAATTAATCATTCAACCACCAAAATCATTCAAACAACTCAAATTACTAACCCAAACATAATTTGTCAGATATTTTTTGAACTCTGATGAAAAAAATAAGGATACCTATATGCAATTATTAAATTGTTATTTCCATTTTTAAATCACTTTAATTTGAAATTGTCTTTTGTTTATGGTTTTATAATATAATCTCAGTATTTGTTAGATGTGTCCAATTCGCTTTTAAAAAATGTTATTAACGGCTTCTGTCAACAGGTTTTAAATGTCCTTTAGGCATTTAAAGGATTTTTATGAACTAATTTTTTAAATTCAATTCGGGGGAAAATGTACTGACGCTGGTACTCAAATAAATATGTATTTTCATTGCGTAAGATACCAATTTATCAATTATATGAGTGGAGGTTTCCTGACGTAAAAATAATCTAAACCGAAGTTTGGCATTTATTGCCAGTTTTCTCTCTATGCAATGCTCTGAACAAAGATTTAGGATTTTTTTATTTCTAGTTTTCTCTCCACTCAATGCTTTCTCTCTACTCAAAAGCATTTTTCGATTGATTCTTCTCTCTTTGCTTATTACTCTGAACGACAAAGATTTGACATTTTTTTATTGATACTTTTCTCTTTTCTCAATGCTCTGAACAAAGATTTAGCATTTTTGATTTTTAATTTTCCTTCTAATCAATGATCTAAACAAAGGTATTTTGACATTTTTGACTGATACTTTTCTCCCACTTCTTTGTACTGATCAAAGGTAATCTATTTTCCTGTATATCTCCATCACCCAAGCTTCTAGTTTGACATACATCGTGAATTTTGATCTCATCGAAGTATTCATGAAAAGAAAAAGAAAAAAAAACTTTAAAATTATGCGATCCACTAAAGTAGAAAAAGCACGTCCAGAAATTCCAGATGACACTTTTATGGGACAATTCATTAAATAACTTCTATATTTGTTTAGCTTGATCCCTAGAAAGAGGGCGTTGGAACACTTCCGCCCATTCCCTGGACGATGGTTAATCATAAATACAGAGAAAGAAAACGCGATAAATCTCACCTCCGGCGACCAAAATCCCCGCCCTAATCATCCCTTGCTTTTGTTCTCGAGTGATGCCCAGTTAGAAAGATGGATCCTTTTTATTGCGCTTTTAAGGACTAAAAATATTGCAACATTTTGTAATTGAAGAAACAGCTATATGTATTCAGAATTTTCATTACTTTGCAATAGTTAAATCATGTTGAATTATGTTCAAACTTCTTATAATATCCTTGATCCAATCCACGCTATGTTGAAATTAAATGAAATTGTTAAGTAAAATCAACACTTTTAGTGCAAAAACAAATGGCCTGACAGAAGAATTTATGCTATATGATGAATGTCGTGTTTGTAGAAATCATATTATGTGCAAAATCGTGTTTTAGAAAAGTTTGCAATTGGAGTTTGAGATTCATGATCAAAGATTCAAATGTGGCTTATGCTATGCCAAGCACAAAATTCCAAACTATCCTATAGCTTTTTCAATGTAATATAATAAACAAGGAGATATAGCCTCTTCAAATTCTCTCACATATTTCTTAATAAAATTGTTATTCTTTTTCTGTCGCATAAAATTGGGGTTTCAGAGAAGGGCCGTGGTCACCAAGAGGTGTTCGGATTATTATTTTTTGAATCTTGCTAATAAAATAAAGCAATATAATAAATATTCGCAATATGATAAAGAATAGCTTAGTTTTTCTATCATTGAAATCAATATTTGGCACAATGCTCCAGTTCTTTTTACAAGATGGCATACCAAATTGTCATTGAATTTATATACATACGAAATTATTCAATCTGTCAAAGGAGTGACTTATAAATAGTCAATCCTTTGGCAGATGTAGTTCAAAATTTCACAGACGCCTACACTTTTAACTCTAAACCTGTGTACTAGATTTTATCCATCTAGATTTTTATATTTGCAATTATGTTCACCTGTACTCGAACAAGTGGACACACACTACACCTCTTCATGACTTTGCAACTATAACCCTTTGGTTATTTAAACAGTGTAATGAACATGAAGTGGGTGAGACATGAAAAAACACTGCTGTTTTATTGTTCGGCGTCTGACATTTATTATTAAAATTTAGTTTAGTGATTTTAATATTAGATTAAAGAAAGCCGGAAGCTAGGAGCTTTTTGAATAACAAATCGGAAATGGATTTGGCTTATTAAGTTGTCAGGCAGAAACTAAAAATGTGTGCTAATTTACAAAAACTGACATAGTTTGTTTGTGATTACATGATTCTGAAAGATAAGAATAAAAGTATTTAAATAAAACTAGAAACAGGGACAGAAAAAAAGAGAATAGCATCACATACCATCACATCACATAACATAAAGCCATCCTGTGCCCCAGTATCAATAACACTAAGTTATCTAACCAGTTGAATAAGCACAGAATGGAAGGATCTGGGTCCTGTGTTTTGATTTCCTTCGCACTTTCGAACGAATAATTCAATTTATTTCATCAAGTGGCATTTTAACCTCTGTTATTGTGTAGTCTTGAAGAAGTCTTAGTATTAATGAATATGATTTACTATGGTGTGGATCTAGCTGCATGAAAGGATCATCTCTTGTACGATTCTCCCTCGAGACATGGCTCTGGCTTCTTAGTGTGCCACGAGAGAGTCTGTAAGCATTCGATGGCCTAGTGATTTGGGGATAAATACAAAAACAAATAAACACTATAAAAAAATATAAAAATAACAGAAAATAAATATATGTATGTATAGCGCTACTCTTGGGAATAGTGTTCATGGAATCTAAACATATCTTGATTTGACAAACTTCAACTGAATGGATTCCATTCAGAATCTGCAAAAATTCTACATATTTGGTGTAGAAGAAGATTAAATTTCATCAGCCTATCTCAAGATGATTTTGAAATATCATCTGAGAGTGACAGACAGAATTCGAAGAATTTGTTTTCTGGCTCAAGGCAATCCAAAATATTAAAATTCACAAAATTGTTTCACTTAAAGAGTTTTTCGCATTGAGAGTAAGATTTGGGAACGATTTATGCTTATTAAGGGAAATTCCACCTACTTGGAATGACTTGGTAGTAATATTTCTATTTAGAGACCGATTAAGTTTTAGGTTGGAGATTAAGATTCATCTAAGATCTATTTGCATGTATATTTGATATGCTTAATCATCTCACTGTATGTCAAACATCTTTCTCCTGTTTGTGTAGAATAAATATTCGGAGAAGTTAAATGTCTGTCCAGGTGTTATGTTCGTCACGTTATCATCCATTAAAACTATGAAATCCATTACGCAATAATTCTCGTATTATTTCAAAACGGAACATTAGTCTTAGTCTCATAACAGTGATGATCGAATATGGTTCGTGTTTCGAATTATCGTAATTTTAACTCGAATTTAAAATTGTCATTCATAAGCACTGTAATTCGATATAAAAATGATTGGTATCAGTAAACAAATCAAGTGTTTTGTGGACATTTATTTGAACCAAAATGATAGGATATTTTCAGAATAGGAAGTCTCATTTAATTAGATAATAGAGAAAATAATGTCGATAAGGAAGTAACTAAGCGTAGCTATTATGTCGAAACTAATTATAATGAATCAAATTTGACTGATCATCCTTAATTTTATTACAGATCATTCTTGTGGATCAAATTAGACAGCACTTAAATTATCGCATTTTCATATTATAAATACAACATCAAGAAATATATATATGTATTTTTTAAATTCATATTCTGAAAGGGCCTAATAGACCGTATGATGTGCATTGGATGAAGTCATAATATCCAACGGCAATGCGCAACCGGCTGTATATTTAATGCTTCAATAATAATGACAGTAAAAGAGAAAAAAATCGCCCTGATTTTTTTTATATTCAAAGCTGAAAGAGGCGAAAGTTTGGGCGAAAAAATAAAATCTCCCCACCCCTTGCAAACGAACGATCTGAGTCACAGGAGGGCTGGGGTGGTAGTTTAATTTTAGCCCAAACAAAAAGTTAAAGCACCCCTCTCCTGTCGAACCACCCCCACTTGGATCCCTTTTAAACTCCCCGATCGCATCTGGACATTCTTCAATGGGGCTAATGAAGGAGCGTTTTGTCTGAACCGCTCCCCCACCCCCTTTCGTTTCTTTTATTAGTGGGGAAGCCATTTATTGTACTTCCCCTTTTGGTAAATAAGGGGACCATTTGAACAAGAGCCCCCCGTTGCAGAGCACGTGACAAGGAACTGTTGCGCGTGGAAGTGTTGGCAAGAAAGAAATTCAAGAGAACTCTTTTGTGTGTTTGGTTCACTTGTGTATTTTGAATGAAGGTTGGAATCAGCTGTTGGAACGATTATAATTTAAGGTACTTAAACCAGAAAGAGTTTTGAATAAAATTCATTTAGTACACACTCTGTATTTCGAGATAAAAGCAAATAAATTTTTTCCAAGAGAATTTTTGATTCAAATGACGATTATTAATGTTTAGAGTTCAAAGTGTTAGCACTCAAAATGTGTTGTCTGTGTTTGAATTTGACAGCGTAGTCGATTCCCGTTATATCAATATGAAATTAGAACGTAATTGCACTTATCTAATATCTAACTGCAAATATATATTACTAACGGCAAACTATCTTATGGATATGGCATATTTTTCTTCCTTTAAGATGGTAATTAGATTATAAAATTAAATGGCCTTGGTGTACTCGACATGTGTCATAAACTATAAATGAAAGTGCTTGTGTATAAATATATGTGTCTATGCTCGTCTTCAGGCTAATTTAACACACTTTTTGCCAAAAAATTTGATCCATCATAGTAATAATTGCAATTCAAAACCCAAATTTTTAAAGTTTAGTATTTTAAAACTTTAAAAATATTTTATTTTACATTATTAGTATTATGTTTTAAACTATAAATTCAGTTGAACATTTCGCACGTATTTGCCAGTAATTTTTTATTTAATGAATATAGAAAAGGAATCAATTTATCATATGAAGAAATTGTTTTTATGCCTTTGATGTAATTTTCAGAAAGTGAACAAAAAAATTTTTAATAGTCACTTTCCCTGAAACAAAAATGTACGAATTTAAACTATAATTATTAAATCCTGCATTCTAATTTTTGTGAGGTATTAAAAATTTTTTGTGCCCATTTTCTGAGCATTTTTTATATATTTTTTATTAAGAACGTTCAAAATATTTTCATTCATTTTTAAAAAATTTAATTGCTTCCATGATGAGTTCAAAACTTTTCTTGGTGGTTCCACTGATGGAAGCTTGTGTTTGCTGGGAATTTTACTTCACTGATTTGGCAAGGAACCAAATTAAGAAATTCGTTAATAACCGTGAAAATTATTTTCATGTAATTTAAATTTCTAATAACATCGCTAATCTATCTCTCTAGTGCTTGTTTATTTAGCCCGTTTTTATTTTCATATATCTGTTTCTATTATTATTGTTTATAATTCACCTGATTATTTCATTGTTAAATGAGAAATAAGCATTTAAAATCAATATTCATTGTTTATGACTACATTTTCCTGATTACTAAAAGTCATTATCTCCCACATACTAGATGGGCCGCGGTGGCCCAGTGGTAAAGTCTCGGTTTCGGAACTGGTGGGTTTCAGGTTCGATACTCGATTCCACTGAAGAACCGCCGTGTGAGGGGGTCTGTTGCACGTTAAATCTGTCAGGCCAAATGTCCTACCGCTGGTGTGGAGAGGGGGGTGCCAGTTCAGGTGTCGTCCTCGTCATCTGACCGTGGTTCAAAATTACGAGGTCCGTCCTAAAATAGCCCTCGTGTTGCTTTAAACGGGATGTTAATATAACTAATCTAAACTAAACCCACATACTAGATGCGGATTTTACCAGCATTCAAATAAGAGTCATTTATGTTTCACATAAAGCAGATAATATAGTGCTTTAAATGTTTGAATATTGCTAGATATCAATTGCTAGATTGCCTGTATTGTCATAGTAACATGACATAACATAAATAAACTTGACATCTATCGACACTTGTCTTACGCATTATTGGCTGGAGGCATATTTTTTCCTCATGTAACATCATTTGATGCGTATCATGTGGTACACAAAAATTGTGTCTTGTTTCTGAAGTATGCATCTAATATTCTTCTAATTATTTTTAATTGAATTTTATTTTAATTAATTTTTTACTATCGATTTTCTTTCCAAAAGAATTTTTAAGGCGTCTTAGCATTTCAAAACGTAAATGTTGTTTAAAATTATGGACAAATTTTTTAAAATGTATCAAAGAAAGTCAAAACGTTATGTAAAAAATACATATGAAACATCTGCAATGAAATACTTATACTCATGATTATTTTTAAAAGAAAAATGTAAAATACCTTAAAAACACTTACTCTGTTTACATAAACTTTGATTAATTTGTTGATAGCTTGTATTTTTTTTAGAAATTCATTGTCAAAGTTGCAAAGTGAACTGTCAACCATTGACAATTGCGTACTTATACTATACTGTCTTTTGGTTGCAATGGATTTGTATATTTTCTTCTCTAATTTCTTGCAGGGTGTCCTTCGGAAGTTCAAAGGGCTCCATGGTCGAGACTCTGGTCTACGACCACCAGGAAGACCTGTCCGAGCTGCCCGCTTTCCTCACAGCTGCCCCAGTCACTAATGGGTAAGTGCAAAATCTCTTTTGACAATTTTAAGAAAAATTAAAACTTTCCGCTTAATTTAGGACTTATTGCAGTGCTAATAAGAAATGAATCGGCTGCATTTTTTATCCTAATGATATCTCTCAGCGGGGGGGTTACTTACCCCGGTTACCCCGGGGGCTATCCACTGGGTTATCGGGAGTGAGATGCTTCCTGTATGGTGGTTGGATCTCGCCAATCTGGTGGGTACAGTAAAGGTGGGGATCTGACTCCCCCATTGATGACGGGGCGTACTTCCTACGGAGAGGGTTGGAACGTGGCCAGTGATGGCCTTTATGACTCAACCATATTTCCCGCCAGTGTTGCTGTTGCGGCTGTTTGGTCATTTAGTATTTATTCCCGAGTGCCTTCGGGCGGGACGGAGAGTCAGTAATAGGGCTTCCTTACTGATATCGTGTGAAATTACAGCCAACGGCTGAGAAATTAGCATTTTCTTGGAATCATCTATATTTTATCATCTTTTATTTGATTTTAAAATTATTTTTTAAAAATCTTTATTCATGCATAAATATTATAAAAATCCATCTTACGCTTGTAAAGATTGAATTTTATAACCGAATTTTTGCTCAATTTTTTAAATCAAGATTTTTTGTTTTTTCTGATCACGCAATTCTGATTATTATGTACAGATGCGTATTCCCAGTAACAACACATTTTTTTAAAATTCTTAATACAAAATTATAAGTTAATTGGCTCAATTTAATTAAAATTTTGAACATATAAAATAGAATATAATAAGATTCCATTAATATAATTAATATAAGGTAATTTTAGTCGTAAATTTAAAGGGGTAAAACAGATTATAAGATTTTAGTATTATTACGATAATCACAAACTGATAACGACCCGCCGGAAGGCACATGAAAAAGCTTGAATGACCGGCCCCCACGTCAGCAACACTGGCAGGAACTGTGGCTGAGTCCCAGGGACCATCACCGATACCACGGTACAACCCTCCTCTAAAGAAGTACGTCCCTTCATCGATGGAAGGATCCAACCCCCCACCTTTTCATGTGGGTTTAAAGAAGTGGCGAGAAACAACTACCATACGTTTTATCACAAACTGATAACGACCCGCCGGAAGGCACATGAAAAAACTTGAATGACCGGCCCTCACGTCAGCAACACTGGCAGGAACTGTGGCTGAGTTCCAGGGACCCTCAGCGATACCATGGTACAACCCTCCTCTAAAGAAGTACGTCCCTTCATGGATGGAAGGATCCAAACCCCCACCTTTTCGTGTGGGTTCAAAGAAGTGGCGAGAAACAACCACCATACCAGAAAATTCTCCTCCTTAATAATGAGGTACCTCCCACAACGTGGATTATTATTACGATACTGAATTTTGAAATTTATTAAAGATTGCTAAGTTGAAAAAAAAGATAAAAACTTATTTAAATACAAATGTTGCCGTAGATAATCAAGGTAACTCAAATGATTCGTTACTCAACGCAATTTAATTTATTCATTACATCAAGCATGAAACATCTTAATCATATGATAAACTTTTTATTTAAATAATTATTTTTCCATTAATTTTTCAAATTTATTTCTCCATCATTAATTAAGTTTTTAAACTGAATAAATACAGGAAAAATAAAAATAAAAAAATTCTTTGATTTATTAAAATATCTTATTGTAACTAAAAATTCAAGAGTTTTTATTTCTGTTTTGAACTGATATTCAATATTTGAAATCGGAGCTATGGTCACATTCTTTTGGATACCGTTAGAAAAAGCGGTTGTGTTAAGAAGATATCAGACTGATTCAAATGATATTTTAAATACCGTTGCTAAATAAACATTTAAAATAAAGATAAATAAAACAGATAGGTTTTTAAAACTTCTTTTAACATTATACATTCATTTATTATTTTAATTAAAAACTTTTTAACCATTGATGGCTTTAATCATCAACATTGTCCATATCTTTTCATCTGACTTATCCAAGTACCTCATCAGATTTCAAAGCTGTTAACAAGGAGTTATATGTCATCGATTCAACGCCCTTTTTCTTATCTTATTAAGAAGTAACACCCTAGTTACTCATAACAAAAAGCAATGATTTATAACAGTGCGATAAAGGCATTTCCATATAAAGCACTTTTGATAGCTTTGAAAAACTGTTGGGCGCAACGAAAACGCTGCGAAAGATAAAATCTTGTCCTTAAATTTTCATTTCCATTGCAATAATATGTTCTTCATAAATATGAACAGATTGTCCATTTATGCATCTTATCTCCTTTTTTAAAAAGAATTTTTTACGTTAATTTTTTACTTCTTCATTTTTCTACTTATGTTATTTTTATTTATTTATTATTTTATAATGATTGATTTAGAAAAATGAAAGCAGAGATAACATTTTATTAAATTTGCACAACAAAAAAAGTCTTAACGGTTGCTAAAGTGTAAGTGCATTTAAAATTGTACAATAGAATTTTAGTAGTACACATTACAGTTCTAGTGTAATAAAGAGCAAACAGGAACAGAAATTGATAAACTATTCGAAAATTTCCAAAGCCTTTCTCACTTCAGTGCCTTTGTCACTATTTCTGTTCTATACCTTTTGGCCTTCAAAAATTCACACTTCAGTGGAAAATTGTTGAATGAATTATTTTCAGCAAATTTTCTGTTCGTCTATGCAAATAAAATTCGCTTTTCTTTCCAAGTAAACAAAAAAAGCTCCAACTCCTTCTATATCTGTGAGTTTAAAATTTAAACCATAGAAAGTGATTCCCACACACTTTCACGCATACTCTCTGCTAAAATTGCAATGCCACAGACCTTTATGACATAGTTTCGAAACGTTAACTTTTGGCATAAATTTGAATTTTCCCTGGATCTATCGCATTATCCTTGGCGAGTGTTTTGGCGATTAAGCACTGGCAAGCAATTAACCGTATCCGGAAGTCGAATTTGTGCTTTAAGTATTCTTAATATATAATTATAAGTTAAATGTCTCAATTTAATTAAAAGTTTGAATATATAAAATAAAATATAATAATATTCTATTAACATAATTAATATAAGATAATTTTAGTCCTAAATTTAAAGGGATAAAACAGATTACAAGATTTTAGTATTATTACGATAATCACAAACTGATAACGACAATTGAAATAAATGACACAAATTCTTATACTTAATTTGATATATTTCATTCACTGAGTTTTTTAAGTTATCGCATTTATACTTGTTTCTGCAAGTACAGACTAACAGATAGTCAAATTGCTGTTGATTTTGCCTCAAACTTTGACAGGTGAAGACCCTATATATGTTAAATTGGTTAACCGAATCTTATCTAACTCTTTTCGTTTTGTAGTTAATAACTTATATTTGAACAGCCTGACAAGCAAAAAATCAATGTTAAGAAAGGACGCATTTCAAACATTTCCTGTATGTCTTAATTCTGAAGTAAAATCTTGATTGTAAGTACAAAAAAAATCTAAATTTTTTTACTTAAAGCATATCTTATATTGTAATATATTCGACGTGAAGAAATATTCCAGATATTCAATTCGTGATTACCAATGATGGGAAAAAATGCGGGATCAAATATTAGGTACCATAGTGTAAACTATTTCCCTTTCACTTCCACAGTTAAATATGTTGTTTACAATAAATTTCAAGTATTTTTGAAAAGTTAATTTAAATTTAAAAAATATGCGATAACAAAAAGTTTTTAACAGTTAATAGTAATGACGGTTTTAAAATAATTATTTTTATGCAGTAATATTTTCAGAAATTATCATGAGAAATTATAAAATAAGATTGGTTCTTAATTAATCATTACCGTCATCCAAAATTTACATAGCTGCCAAATTTTATAGCTCGAAATCAAATGGTCTATTCGAAACAGCCTCAAATATGCAGACATATTCAATGTTTATTATTACTGCATATTTGATTTTATGTTATCTTTTATTTGAATTTACAAATGTAAATATTATTCAAATAAATTAATAATATTCAAAAATTCTCTTTGAAAGTAAAACTGCAATTAATTAATGGCTATCTTATGTTAAAATATATTCATAAAAAAGTACATTTTTAAAATAAATTGCATTAGCAGTTCCTATCCCTCTCCATCGCTTTTTACTATTTCGAAATTTCAAGAGATTTTTCAAGGTCACGCATTGTCGTAAATGCGGAGATCTTTCTGGTCACATCACAAAATCAGGTGCAATAAAAGATCAGATTGAATAGGTTTGCGTGTACTCCGCAGACAGGATGAGTGACAGGTTGACAACTAGCGAGTCATCATCGGGAAACAAAAAGTTCACCTTGCCGGCTGCAAGAAGCTCCATAAGGCTCGGAGAAATCAAATCCAACCTCCTCTTCCGCGTCTGTCGCATATGCAAGGCTTCGACTCCACGTACTCCCACAGCTGCTCAAAGACTGCGTCTTAGTTTTCCATCATCAGTCCTCTATTTTATGATGGAGTTTGCGATGCTTCGTGTCTTATAAGCTGTATTATCATGAAATGATGAATGCTAGAAAAAATTTTCAAAGAAAATAGATCCAAAGTATAATAAAGAAAGAGTACTGTTAACGTCAAAAAATTCAAGTTCAAAATTTTGACGAATCGTTTTTCATATTTCCAATAATTCAAAATTGCAATAAACAGATTTTTTAAAAAAATTATGCCTATTTATATGTCTGAGAACGCGTTTGAACTAAAACGAATGAAATTTTTTATATGCTCTTTGTGCAAAAGTTTCAGATATCTGTCAAATTTTAAAGATGTCCTTTAAGGTTTTGACCACTAGTCGATTTGAATTTTCGCATGCATATAATTGGCCTAGCTCAAACACCCATCTATTCAAATGACTGAAAATTCATACAAAGTTTAACATCTAATTTGTAAATCTAATGCAAATTTTAAACCTAATCCATCAATGATTTAGTTTTAAAAATTTCAGATTTCTATCAAATTTAGAACGAAATCCTTTAGAGGGGGCTGAACGGCAATCGATTTGAATTTTTCACATGCATATAAATAGGATAACTTATAAACGCGACTGTTTAAATAAATGAAATTTAATACACAGATTTAAAATCTAAATTGTAAATCTGAAGCAAATTATAAACCAGGTTCCTCAAAGGAATGACCATCTGTCAGTCTGTTCATTCGCATTCATGTGAGCTCGATAATACAAAACGCAATAATTTAAACAAATGAAATTTGTTATGTTTTTAATAGTAAAAATCAGTATTTGGTATCAAAATTTATCAATTCTGTGTCAAAATTCAGTTTCAATAAGAGAAAAAAATCTCAAATTCAGGCTCTGTGTACTTCTTACCATCAAACTCTTAAAACCATTAAACGCTCGCGTGCTCTCTTAGAGAAAACACACATGAGCAACAATTCTGAATATTCATGACGTTCATGTTACCGAAAATTCATAATTTTGTGTTTCAGAAATAGTATCTTTATTACAGAATATGCGAGAAAATATCAAAAAGACCATGTCCGCTAGTTTTATTCATTCATTCGTACATTTTATCCAAATCCAGGATTGTTGCTTTCTTTTTCTGGGACGCAAAATCAAAATTGAAGACTATATTAGCTAATCATATTGTTAGAACAGCAGCTTTCAGTATAAGGATACTCAAACATAACGATAAACTACCAAAAGTCATTTTATTTTCTTTATGCTTTCAGTAAATTAGTAACCCATCTGAGATTCAGTAAATATTTGGTAAAATTATCCTTTTGTGATAAGCAAGATAA